>CAUYQU010048959.1:0-258476 GCA_963574635.1 Cheracebus regulus | reverse complement strand
CTAGCTTGTAGAGTTTCTACTGAGAGATCTGCTGTGAGTCTGATAGGCTTCCCTTTATGGGTAACCTGGCCCTTCTCTCTTGCTGCCCTTAGTATTTTCTCCTTTATTTCAATCCGAGTAAATCTGACGATTATGTGTCTTGAGGTTGGTCTTCTTGAGGAATATCTTTGTGGGGTTCTCTGTATTGCCTGGAGTTGAGTATTGTCATGCCTTACTAGTCTGGGAAAATTTTCCTGGATAATATCCTGAAAAATATTTTCCAACTTTGTTTCATTCTCTTTGTCACTTTCAGGTATACCTATTAAACGTAAATTAGGTCTTTTCACATAGTCCCATATCTCTTGGAGATTTTGCTCTTTCCTTTTTACCCTTTTTTCTCTGATCTTATCTTCTCGTTTCATTTCATTAAGTTGGTCTTCGACCGCTAATATCCTTTCTTCTGCTTGATCAATTCGACGGTTAAAACTTGTGCATACTTCACGGATTTCTCATATTGTGTTTTTCAGCTCCATCAATTCGTTCATATTCCTTTCTAAATTGTCCATTCTCATTAGCATTTCATCAAACCTTTTTTCAAAGTTGTTAGTTTATTTGCATTGGGTTAGAACGTATTCTTTTAGCTCAAAGAAGTTTCCCATTATCCACCTTTTGAAGCCTAAATCTGTTAATTCTTTGCACCCTTTTTCCATCAGGCCTTGTTCCATTACTGATGAGGAGCTAGCATCCTCTGTAGAAGGATAGACATTCTGATTTTGAGTGTTCTCAGTTTTTTTTACAGTGGCTTCTTGGTATCTTTGTGGTTTTATCCACCTGTTGTCTTTGTAATTACCAACTTTCAAATTAGGTCTCTAAGTGGATGTCCAGCTTGTTAATTCCCAGCTCTGGAATCTATGTAATTTTCACTGTGGTGACCCGCAATGCTGACCAAAACAGCAGCGTTGAAATTCGTGGTGCTTTTCTACCCAGGGGTCTCCGGTCTGGCTTCTCAGTCCCCTTTTCAATCAGCTGGATAGACTGCTCTACCTTCCCAGAGCTCCAAACATCATCCAAAAGGAAACCCAGTCCCGTTTACTCCGCACCAAGAGCCACCGGGCCGAGGCGCTGGCAAAACAGCCGCGCCAGCCAAAAGGGTCACGCTGGTGATCTGTGGGACTCCTCCGCTGGGAATGTCCTGGTCTGTGGGCACCAAAAATTCGTCTGTGAGTGTGGCGTCCTCTTGCTCTCTGTGCTTTCACTGGGAGCTGCAATCCTGAGCTGCTAGTGATCAGCCATCTTGGATCTCTCTCCGGCATCACTTCTTTAAGCTGATTTCTGAGGGGAGCCGGAAGCAGAGGATCCAGGCCTTCCCTGCCTGGGCCTAGAATTTGTGGTTTCTGACTGAGGGCTGGCCCATGAGGGTTAGAGGGGTGGGCTGAGCACTGAGCTGCCCTAAAGTAGTGTTGCCTCCTTGATGGAAAGACTCTCTCCCACCCTGAGATAAGACTCTGGGGCCACGTCAGCTCTGGCTTCAGCCTCAGGAGTTCAGACCAGATTTAGGAATCCTCCCCAACCTTCCCAGAGTGAGGCTAGACAACAAGGAGAGAGGAGAGTGAGAGTGAGAGTGGGCCGGGGGTGGACGCTGGGGCATCTGGGAGGTTTCCAGAGGGCTTGCTGCCACTCTTGGAACTGAGTTTGCACTCCTCACCGTGGCCTCCTGACTACCTCTTCTGGCTCTTGGAGTACGTTCTTCCAATCCCCCTCCCTTCTCCTCTCCAGCAGCCTTCCCAAGGCCAGCCTGTTCCTGCCTGAGAGCTGTGCAGTGGCTGTTCCCTTTGCCTGGAGTGCTCTTCCTCAACACTTCCCAGGGCTGGCGATTTCATGGCGTAGAGACATCACCTCCCTAAGGAGGCTCCCCTAGTCACCTCGTCCTCACCTTCATCCGCTGGAAAACCTATTGAGTGCCAGGCACTTCTGGGCCCCAGGGATAGGGAGATCCTCAAGACAGAAAAAACTCCTTGTGGAGCTCGCAGCCCAGCAGAGAGGGGCAGACAACAAACGAGAGAGACACCAGGGAATGATCAGAGAGCTCCTTGGAGACAGCAGCCTGGAGGGTCGAAAGGACGGCAGGCTGGACACTGGTGTGGACCGTAAGATCAGAAGGCTGGCTGAGGACTCGATGTTCTGAAACTGTTCGGAAAGAAGGAACCAGTCACATTCTCCAGGGAGGCTAAGCAGTGGTTCTCACCTAGGTGGTTTGTCTTGAGATACTTTTTATTTTCACGGCTGGGGATGGGGGGTGCCTCTGGCATCCAGTGGGTAGAGGGCAGGGATATTGCTAAATGTCACGGCACACAGGAAAGTCCCCTACAGCAGAGAATTATCCGGTCCAAAATGTCAGTAGTGCCATTGTAGAAAGTCCCGGGCTGTAGGATTAGGGATCTAAGGATAGGAACACACTGAGGGAAATGTGAGGGTGAGGCAGATGGCAAACACACCAACGTAAAAGCAGGAAGAAATCAACAGGAAAGCCCCTCCCAGCTTCTGCCATCAGGCCCATCCCCTCACTCAGAAACAATCAAACGTCCTCGTGGGTTATCCGGATTGATTATCATGGTGTCTACTCACAGGAAAAGAGAAAAATATCTATATGACAGGAGACAAAATACCACACTTAAATTTAGCTAAGGTAATAACATTTATGAATCATGAAAAGTTATGCAGAAACTGAGTTCGTCATTGAAAGTTCATTCAATCAATATTTGCTGAGCACCTACTACGTACTGGGCATTGGAAGCCTTCCCAGGACCTGGAAGAATCTCCTCCCCATTTCCACAGCTCCTCTTTCTCATCACATGTAGAAGCAAGAAGCCACAGAGTGGGAGAAGCCCAGATAGGTTCAGCACATTTATGGATACTCCAAAGAATACTCATTGAAGTTTTAGTTGAAAAGCTCAAGTAGATTTTGAGAGAGAAGGGATAGCAAATAACGATTCCTTCCTTCAAGCACACACACATTTTGTAAGTTTCTGAAACTTGGAGCCATTCATCAATCAACATCTAGCATTAATAGAATGATAAAAGAGAAACTTCAGCGGAATTAAATTTGAAAGAGTTTAATTGAGCAATGCATGATCTTGAATTGGGCAGCCTCCTGAGCCAGAGTAGACTCAGAGACTCCAGTGCAGCCACTTGGTGGAAAAAGATTTAGACAGAAAAAGGAAAGTGATGGAAGTGAGGCACAGAAACAGCTGTATCATTGGTTGGTTATAGCACAGCATTTGCTTTATTTGAAAATAGTTCAAATAGTTGACCACATTTGATTGGCCAAAACTCATTGATTGGCACAAGTGTAGGCCACAGTCTATCTATATCTCTACTTGTTATATAGTTCACCATGTGCAGAGAAACCTTTAGGCTGAACTTAAATATGTAAGGAGGCAGCTTTAGGTTAAACTTGACTTAACAATAGACATTTTCCTAAAAAGTTTTATCAGGTTGATTGCATGTCTCACAGCAGGGGGTACCTTAGATATAAGGGGGAATATTAGATATGACATACAGGCCATAGTTTCCCCTCCCTTGCCTGGGGCAGACATTGCTAACTGATTGCAGCACTCTTGATTGGATTTACAGCCCATTAATCTTAGTTGCTGTGAGGAGCAGACATATCTGCCTTCTACATTGACTCTTTGTCACATTAGGTCACTTCTTTCCCACCTTCAATTTGTGCTGCTGCCTTTTTTTTTTTTTTAAACCTCCACTTAGGCATGGTAGCAGACACAGTTGAACAAGACTAGGGAACATGTAGGATTCATAAAAGGCTGTGGTTTGTTGATTTCCCCACGGGAGAGAGAGGTGAGTGGGTTCTGAGTCGTTCAATGGCTCCTTCTCACTGTGACAAGGGGAGACTGGGCTGGTGGGGGAGACCAGTCTGTGCTGAGAGGGAGGCCCTGCCCTCATTTCAGGTGACAGGCTGGGAAGCCAAGGACACAGTCAGGAGATCGTTTTTACTTATTTATGCATAAAAGTCATGTCCAGAGGGCTAGGCAAAGCAGAGCGGGAGCCCTTGAGCTGAGGGCAGATGGAGATGAGAAATGAATTGATCACACAGGCTGACACGAAGAATGGTCTCCCTGCCCACTGCCTTCCCAGCTATTCATTGTCAATTCCCTGTTCCTGCAGGGGACAGTTGTGGAAGCCTAAAGCAAGGAGGTAGGGCTGGAGATGCTCTTCCCAGGCCACTCCCCTGCCTCTCACCATTCCCCATTCCCTGCCCAGAGTGAATGGTCACCATCTTTGTGTCTTCAGTAAATGACTCCCTTTAGCCTCTGAGCCACAGCTCCTTCCTTCTGTCTCTTTCCTCACCATTTCCCGGGCACTAGCACAAAACACAATAAATAAAGACAAAACATCTAGAAGGAAGATTTTACTCCCCCAGGGAATTCTGAAACAGTTTAGGTTTCCACTTGAACTTAGACCCTGAAGACAAAGAAAATTGGGTAAAAGAAACATAGCCAGGAGTGGTGGCACGTGCCTATAATCCCAGCTACTCGAGAGGCTGAGGCAGGAGAATCTCTTGAACCTAGCAGGAGAGGTTGCAGTGAGCTGAGATTGCGCCATTGCACTCCAGCCTGGGTGACAGAGTGAGATTCTGTCTCAAAAAAAAAAAAGAAAAGAAAAGAAACATCACCCTGGCATCTGTACTTCTAGTCTGGGGCGTTCTAAGGCTGGGAAATGTAATTCTAGGAAGTGTCCCCATTCACGGTCCCCACACATCACTCTCCCCTCGTTTTCATTGGTGCCTTCACTCAAGTAATATTACAGCAGCAATAATGTGTGATTCTTTTCAGCTTCCAAAAAGCTCTCACCATGCTTAATTCCTGGACCTTCACAACAGTCTGTGACACAGCCACTAGTACCACTCCCTTCTTACAGACGAAGAAACTGAATCTCAGAGAAGTGCAAGGCCACACCCAGGAGAGAGAGATGGCTAGATATTTGGGATTTGAGTCCACCTCTCTGACTCAAGGCCTAGAATTCTTTCTGGTACCACACAGCTGCAGCATTTGCACTGTGACATTTTAATTTTGTGTAGCTATGTTTAGAAAGGTTTCATTACGACAAGAAATGACCCCATTGAGTGCCAAGGCCAGGCGTGATGGGTTTGAAAGTGTCCACTGCAGCTGTACCTCCTGACCTCAGCCTGAGGGCCCTGAGAGACCCAGGCCAGGCTTCGTCTACCAAGACCCCGCCGTCCTCTGCAATGCTGGTCAGCATGGGAGTCAGGGACCTGCCCTGGCCTGCTCTCTGGTGCTCAAGCTAATGTCATGTGTAGGCCACACACTCATGGATTTACCCACCATCATTCCTTCCTCCCTTTCTTCATTCACTCATGCAACAGATCTTCATTGAGCACTTACTATACCAAATGCTGCTTTAGCACTGAGGATACAGCCTGTGTGCAAAACAGAAAACAATCGCCACAGCAGTTTCCATTCCAGAGGGACAGAGACACACAAATAAAATGAAGAGTATGTCAGATAGTCACGTGGCTGGCTGCCTGGGGCAGCAGGTGTGCTGGGTAAACGAGGGAGTGGGGGTATGGAAGAAAATGTGAATAGGGTGATTAGGGAAGGTCTTGCTGAAAAGGGGTCATTTCAGCAAAGATAAGGATTGAGCTACGTGACCAGATGGGGGGTCAAAAGCATTTCAGGCAGAGGGAAGAGCTGGTGCAGAGGCCCTGAGGGGAGAGCCAAAAGAGAAAGAGCAAGCTCTCTCACTCTGCACTGAACCCCTGGAGGAAGCTGCATTCTAGTTTTCTCTGTGTCCGACAGCACTGCAAGGACCTCCAGGGGGCGTTTTACTGGTTTTTGTTTCTTCACACTTGTTGCGTGATCTTGGGGCAAATTTCCAAAGTCAGATTTCTGGATGAAAGCGTTTGCACATTTTAAATAGCAGGAATGACTTTCCGAAACCCTCTCCTATAGCATTTTCCCTCTTTCCCCTTCTGAGAGCCAGATCAGTCTCCCCAGCTGGTGATGGGTGTGGGTGATGGTGCCTGCTTGCTGAATGAATGAATGTTGGACCCAGTGAAAAGCAAGGACAAATGGTTGAGAGACGAGGTATAACAAAGGGACTGTGAGTTGTGGGGACGTGTGGCCACTGAGCCTCTAACCAGCCCACCAATACAGTGTAGTTGACTTGTGGCCCCGCCAGTCAGATGAGCTTTTCCCCAAATCATTTACCTCTTGCTGCTTGAATGTCTAGAGACCTCAATGGCTGCCTCCTGTCTGCAGGGAAAAAGCTAACATGGCCTCATATTCAAGGCTTACTCCTTCTGTCCCCCAAGACTTCTTCCATCTTTTCTCCTGCTTTTCCCCTGGAGTCTACTTGCTTCTCCCACAGATGTGCCTGCGGGGCCTGAAAAGAGAGAAAGCTAAGGAAGTCACACCCAAGTCAACTACACTGTTGGTGGGCTGGTTAGAGGCTCGGTGGCCACACGTCCCTGCAACCCACAGTCCCTCTGTTATACCTCGTCTGTCAACCATTTGTCTTTCTTTTCACTGGGCCCAACATTCATTCATTCAGCAAGCAGGCACCATCACCTGCCATGGGCAGGCCCTCTACTAAGCACTGGGGAAGCTGTTCTGCCAAGCACTAGTCCCCAGCCCTCGAAGTACACTCTTTCTGGAATCTTCCAGAACCTCTCCAACCTCTCTCCCTCCATCTACCCTAGGAGCCTTTCTTAACCAACCCAGAGCCCACCCGGCCCCCTCCTCTGGCCTCCATGGCATCAACTCTCTGACTTTTATTGGGCACTTGGCATTGGTTTATTGACACTCTTACTTATTATCTTCTAAATAAATCTGCGTTTCATCTCTCCAACTAGACCGAAGCTAGGAAAGGGCAGACACTACATCTTATATTAAGTGTCTGCAACCATCTCAGCACCTAGAAGATTATCAGGCACCTTGGAGCTGCTTAGTAAATATAAATGTGTTGGGGATATGATCATGTCTCAATTTTACTAACAACAAAAACAACAACAACAAAATGATAAAATCCACATTCCTCAGTATAGCACTTAAGGCCTTTCCTTTAGGATTCCACTAGACGTCACAACCTCCAAGAAGCCTTCCAGGTTAACACAGAGCCACTGCCATACACATGCACACACATGTACACACACAATCTCTTTCTTTCTCTCTCTCTCTCTCTATCTGTCCCCTGCCTATCTTCTATCAGAACATCTGTCTGCACAGTGGATGAGAACTTGGTCTTTGAAGGCATGAACCCCTGGGTTTGAACTATGACTCTGTCACATACTGGCTGTTTGGCAGTCCCCTCACCTCTTTGGGCCTCAGCTTTCTCATCTGTAAAATGGGCATCATGATGATATGTGCCTCCTAGCGGGGATTGAGGAGGTATACCATGAGATGAAAGTGAGCAAGTGCTACCAAGGAGCTCTAGCACCCTGCCAGGTCCATGCACGGCTGCAGTCAATTAGCATCACCTGGATGCAATCATCTTGGCCGTGTGATATGTCTGGGTGCTCCTGGAGGGCAACATAGAGGTGGCTGCATTTCCCCCTAAACCTCCAGTACCTGGGAGGGTCTGCAACAGGGAAGGTGCTAAATTTGCAGTCACTGGGTGGGTTACCATCCATATTTACTTTGATAGAAAATCTGGCAAATACAATAGTCTCTCATCCCAGAATAGTGCTGAAGCCCACTGGTGAGGCGTGGCTAACAGTAAGAAGGCAGGACCCGGAGCTGCACCTGCCTCTGTGTTGGGGCCCTGTTCCACCACTCTCCCAGGCATTTTTGTGCACTCACACTGAGCCAACCTCAAAATTCTTCTGACACATTCACTGAGATTCATTCAGACTCCACTAATTTCTTCCTTTTTATCCTGATCCAAATAATTTATACTTTCCCATTATAATTTAATTTTCTCCCTTCCTCCCAAACCAGAGCATATTGTCCACAGAGACATGGGCCATTGTTTGCATTTATAGCATCCTTATTAATCCTGCCCTGGCCTCTGGTGCAGAGCTCAGCCTGGGGAAGTAACTTCAGTTCCCTTTCCACAGGGCCTATTTAAAATGCCTTGCTTTTAATTGGTCCAAAACAGAAGAGCTAAAAAAGAGAAAAAGCCAGCTCTCCTATTCCATTTCAGGGTGCAAGAAGGACACGCAGGTGCACCTGCATTGTGTCTGCAATCCCCTGCATTGGGGACCCAGGAGAACCTGCATGGGGACTGACGAGACCAGATGGCTGGCAAGGGTTCACGGCACTCTGATGACTTTGCTCAGGATTCCTGATAGTTACATTGGATCTTAGAACAAAATCATATAAAGCTGGAAAACACTATGGATTCAAATTTGGCCTTTAGCAAAAAGGCATTTAAAAATGCCGGTTGAGGTTGGGCTCAGTGACTCACGCCTGTAATCCCAGCACTTTGGGAGGTTGAGGCGGGCCGATCACCTGAGGTCAGGAGTTCGAGACCAGCCTGACGAACATGGAGAAACCCCGTCTCTACCAAAAATACAAAACTAGCTGGGTGCGGTGGCAGGTGCCTGTAATCCCAGCTACTGGGGAGACTGAAGCAGGAGAATTGCTTGAACCTGGGAGGCGGGGGTTGCAGTGAGTTGAGATCGCACCACCGCACTCCAGCCTGGGCAACGAAAGTGAAACTCCATCTCAAAAAAAAAAAGAAATGCCAGTTGAATGCTAACAGCGAATCTCTTAGATACTTACTCCTTGCTTTTGAGTATTTACTGGGCTTTAGGCACTGATCTAAGTGCTTTCTGGGTATTAACGCCTTGAATCCCCAGGACAACCCAGATGAGAAATACATTGTGTTACCCATTTTACAGATTAAGACATTGAAGCACAATGAGGGTATGCAACTCAACCAAATTCCGGAGCTCTAAGCAGCAAGCAGGGCCAGGCCTTGCCCGTGTGAGTGCTCTGTAGAACTGCCATAAGACACCCTGCTCTTGGTGGAGTTCCAGGGACCATGGCTTCGTAGAGGGGCATAGGATGGTCCCCTGTTGTCATCTTGGCCTGGAGCTCTGGAACAGGGCACAACCTAGCCAACCGTATGTGATGATCCTGGTGGCAAGGGTGAGTTGGAGCCCAGACTGCCTCAAGAGCCTGTGCACGGAACTACTGCACAGCCTGCCTCTGTGGACTTATTTATGGGGTATTGTTTGCCCCTAAGTTACAAGAGCAAAGCCGTGGGATGGAGAAGACTTGACCTTGTTGGCTTGCTAAGAGCAACTGGACAGGTGAGTTCACACACACATTGCACACATTGTGACCCCAGGTCTGATCCCTGAGGGAACCTTTTTGAAGTTTCAAGACCATGAAGGCAGGTGGTCCTAGAGGAATGTCCTAATGGATTTTTGTAGATTAGGAACCCACTCCCAGCCAAGGAGGACAACGACGACACAGTCAAGTGTGAGATTTCACCCTCAGGAGATGGCATGAGGGCAGAGGCATGGCACAGTCTCAAGCATCAGCCAGACCAGTGTTCACACCCCAGATCTGCCTCATAGGTCGGCGTGAGCTCAGGTGCATCAGTCATCAGGCCGAGTCTGGAGACCAAACAGTCACTGATCGTTGGGGCCCTAGAATAGAGCCTCTCTTCCTACTGTCCCTCCTGCCTCTGCATCCCTGCAGGCACCTCACCGGCCAGCCCCACCTGCCTGCCTGCTTTGCAGTGCCTGGGGAGTGTGTGCTGTTGATGACACCTCTAGAACCCCGGTGTTCCGGGACTGAAATGTTCCCAGAGCAGCCTGACGTTCCCTCCAGCACCTTCCTTCTTACTTCGAGTACTCACGCACAGAGACCCACCACCTGACTGAGCCTTTGCTCCGCTTCTCTTTTTCTATGCCTTCTTTTTTCTTTTCAACTAAGGTTTTTTTGACAGGGCTGCAGTGACAGCAGAGAAAGCATTCTTCAATAAGCCTGGGGGCATTTAAAATACAATTTTTCCCTTATGCCAATAAGAAATACCAAAAACCCCAAGCCAAACACCCACCCCCACCCCACCCAAAGTATGCCAATTACTTTCTCTCATCACCCCAGAGGGATAGGAATGCATTTGGAATTTGACCATTTCCTCTCTGTCTGACACATGGAAAGCGGATAGGGACAAGTGTGCTTCTGCCGAGGTGTTTTCCACCCTCCTACTCTGGGGTGGGGGATGATTCTGCTCACATTCTCGGAAATCACAGACACCTGGCTCCTATTAAATTACATGACAATGAGCTCATTCAGTCAGCCGGTGGTGACAGCAGATTACAGACCAGAATCTGGCTGAGCCCTGGAGACTCCCTGAGAATTAACAGCTGCATTCAAGCAACTAGTCTCCCTCCAATGGCCCTGCTCTATCTAACTGAGACTCCCATGAACCAAGAACTCTTCCATAAACGGTTCTCTGCCAGTCAATAATTCCAACCTCCTTCTATTACCCAGTAACCATCTTGTATCTAACAATCCCCTCCTCCAATTAATAGCATCCACCATTGACTACTGGGGGATTTCAAGATAACATTAACAAGCAAACGACATAGCGTTTGAGTTTTATCACATGAGCTACTCTAAGTGGTCTACCCATATTACCTCCCTTAATCTGTTCTAGAAGCCAAAAACTATTACCCTCCCCATGTTACAGGCGGGAAAATTGAGGCTGAAAGAGATTAAACAATTTACTTTAAGTCACACAGCAGAGTGAGTTATGCTTCAACAAAGCCCATGCTTTTTGCGGGACCCCTCTATACCTAAGATGCCACCACAGTTGAAGGTCACTGTCATTATCCTGCTGAAGATGAGGCAGTGTCTTGAGCAAACAGTACAATTTACACCCATGAATCCGCTATGACATGTTTGGAACCTGAGCAGGAATGTGATACATTTTCAGAGTGGGCACTTGTTCTATTGATGATGTCCAAGTTTGCCCTGCCTTCAGGAAGCATGTGGGGTAGGTGGGAAGCCAAGGCTAGCAAATGTAAAATGATGAGAGAAACAACACAAGGCCTATCCTAAAATGTGCTCTGAAATTTATAGATACTGTAGGGCAAGTGCATTCTATAGAAATACAGTTCCCTGGAGTGTTAATATGGCTTTTAAAAAATATTCAATAGTCATCATATAATGATAATCTTTGTGTTCAAGGATTGGGATAGTTGGTAAACTTTTAAACCTCCCTATCTTTACAAAGCATTTTTTTTTTTTTGAGTTAGAGTCTCATTCTGTAGCCTAGGCTGGAGTCCAGTGGTGTGATCTCAGCTCACTGCAACCCCGCCTCCTGGGTTCAAGCTATTCTCCTGCCTCAGCCTCCTGAGTAGCTGGAACTACAGGCACATACCACCATGCTCAGCTAATTTTTATATTTTTAGCAGAGACAGGGTTTCACCATATTGGCCAGGCTGGTCTAGAACTCCTGACCTTGTGATCTGCCCACCTTGGCCTCCCAAAGTGCTGGGATTATAGGCGTGAGCCACTGTGACTGGCCTTTACATAGCATTTTTTAAAAATAATTTTTTGGTTATACTTATGGATAGAAGGAAATAAAAGTATCAGCCAAGGCAGATAGCCCCCTTACCTTTGTAAATTCCTGCCCATCCTGAGATCTATAAATATTTCGCCCATTCCCAGCAGCTGCATTCACCTTAGTTATGGGAAAGCACCTGCAATCCTCATCTTTCTTGTTACACAACACGGTGGGGCACAGACCTAGCCCTGGGGTCTTTAGCCATGGCACCTGCAGCTTCCCCATTAGCAGCAGCATGCCATCACTCTTAACTGGTCCACAGTTAGCTGGTCCATGGTGTGGACAGGCAGGGGCTGCCTCCCACCATGCACACCACACACCCTAGACCGCCTCCCGGCATCAATTTCTCAAAATCATCCCCAAGGTTCCACGCTGCTTTGAGGACTCCATTAGTTGAGGATTTCACAGGCTGAGTGTCTTGCAAATAAGAGAACAGTATGGACTGCTTGGTCTTGAACAGCTGCTGAATCGTGCTGGGTTGAGTCTGAGCAAGCAGATGCCCCCACATCACTTGGGGTTTTTATTTGGGGGTCTCCACCTTTGGGACCTTCTGTCGAGACTCATGGCACAGATTTGAGTCCATGGCCTTGCCTCCTGCCTGGCCTTGGACCTCATAAATGTGGAAGGCCTGGGGCTGTCCAGGCCCTAGGCAGGAAGCAGAGTCCTCTCTGTGCAAAGATCCTCCAGGCCTCGGAATGAGGAAGGAGCCCAAGAGGGAGAGGACGTGACCTTCTGGGGCTGACATAGGAAGAAGAGAGGGATGCTGGCATGGGAAGGGGAAAGAAACAGCTTCCCTGGCTGTGAGGGCCAGCTTATTCGTCCCTGCTGAAGGTCTTCCAGGCCATGCTGCTTTGAACAGGCCACTCACCTCTTGTGCCTGAGCCAGTTTTTAAATTCAATAGGTGCAATTATTGCTATCTACCATTTCTTGCCAAAATCCTTATAATAATCCTTTATGGGCTATTATGTCCATTTTAGTGATGAGAAAACCAAGACACAGAGCCAAGTTAAGTAACTTGACCACACTTTCAGGGTAAGTGATGGGTAGATGATTTCAGGCTGGGTGTGTTGAACTCCAAAGCCCTTGCCCTCAAATGCCATACTCACAAGCTCTCCAACTTACTCCTCCTCTATTGGTTCAAAGGGCCAGTTGTCCTATAACTTCTAAACCCATGGATCTATGATTTCCCAGAAACATACCCTCCGTCTCTCTTCCACCAAATCACTATTCATGGTGATCCCAATTTCCCTTATATTTGAGCCAAATACTTTTAGAAAATCTTCAATGAAGCTTTTTATCTAGGAAGAAAACAATAACAATAAATGCAATTATTTATCAGTTAGCTGGTGTTTGAGACAAGGAACTGAGGAAGTAAAAGAGGAGACAGATACGTTTTGAGGGAGTGGAAGAGGTGTCTGGCTGAAAGGTCAAGCCCAGGGGAAACGGGGAGCGGAGAGGTATTCTAGACCCTAGTCTCTATGTCGACGTGGGATGAATCTTGGTGTTGCCAATCACATGAGGTTTCCATGAGAATCACGTGGGAACACAATTGAGCAGGGGCTGGTGCAAAGCTGTAGAAGGGGATTGCCAGAGCCAGCCTGGGATGGGAGCTCATCTGTGGGGCCACCTGCTCCTCAGCTTGGGGTGCAGGTATTACCATCACTGGTCCAGGAAACTCCTCATCCAGTCTCACAGGGACAAGAAAGAGATCACAGGGGCCTGAACCAGTTGTCATGTACCACAGAATATACCCTCAGAGAACAATGCCCACAGACACTAACATTTTTCCCAAGGAAGGGTCTGCCCAGTTGTGCTTCATTCCAGCTCCCTGGCATGAGGCACCAGGAAAGCAAAAGGAATCAAGGGAAGCCAGGGGGCCCTGCAAGGATGTTTGAGTCCAGACTGCTGCTGAAAATCCCTTTTCTCAGCTGGGCACAGTGGCTCATGCCTGTAATCCCAGCACTTTGGGAGGCCTAGGTGAGCAGATCACCTGAGGTCAGGAGTTCAAGACCAGCCTGGCCAACATGGTGAAACCCCATCTCTACTAAAAAATACCAAAATTAGCTGAGCATGGTGGTGGGTGCCTGTAATCCCAGCTATTTGGGAGGCTGAGGCAGAAGAATTGCTTGAACCCTAGAGGCAGAGGTTGCAGTCAGCCAAGATCGCACCACTGCACTCCAGCTTGGGCAACAGAGCAAGACTCCATCTAGAAAAAGAAAAAAGAAAAAAGAAAGAAAGAAGTCCCTTTTCTCTCTGTGGCTACAGGTAAAGCAGCATAATTTTGCAGGGCAATTTGGCTATAGGTATTATTAAATCCCTATTTATTTACATTTATCAGAATATCAAAAACCATTTATGCCTTGTTGATTCAACTTTGGGAGTCTATCTCAAAGAAACAATCAAAATTACAGAAATACCTGTCTGCATCAAGATGTTCCGTGCAGCTTTATTTATATGTGGGAGAACTGGAAGTCATCTTTATATTTAATAATTGGGAGATGTTTAAGTAAACTATAGTCTATCTACTATCTAAGTAATGTCATGAATCCTTTGTATTAATAAGGAAAAATAATCATAATACAACAATAAATTTTAAAATGAAAAGGTAAAAAACGTCACACAGTCCTGATAGATTGCAAAACTAGCCACAGTATTTTGTAATTCCTCCATCAAGAACTCATCTTTCTTTACCCCTTGAGTCTGGACTAGCCTCATGATCTGCCTGGACCCATCCAATGCCTATAAGTGACAGTGTAAGTTTCATGCTTGGACCTCAAGAGGACTTGCAGCTTCTGCTTCCCCTACTGCCTCTGCATCTTGTCACCATAAGAACAGGCTTGTCCAGCGCCTGCTGAGAAACACATGGCACAGTCACTAGCCTGTCACCCATGATAGCCAGCCAATCACCTGACATGAGGGAGGCCCCTGGGGCCCACTGACTTCAAGTACATAATGAGTCTAGCTGAGATCAGCCTAGCCCAGCCCCAAAGAACCACTCAGCAGAATCATGAGCCTTTGGTGCCACTATATTTTGAGGTGGTTTGTTACACAGCAATTGATAACTGATACACCAGTCTGTGATGGTAACTATGTACAGAAAAACCATTTACAAAGGAAAAAAAAATCTTGAAAGAAAAATTTCAAAATGCATATAGTACATTTATTAAATGGTGGAATTATAGATGATTTTTTATTAGTTTCAAATGTTTATGACTATGCTTAAGCTATTTACAATGAAAATAAATGCACATTTTAAAAACTAAAACCTGAAGCTTTATCTTCCTCTCTGAAGAGTTCTAATTCCAACCTCTCTGGCATGTTTGTGCTCAGAGTTAGGACCTCATTATAATCCCCTGCCTCCTGCCCACAAGAGACGCAGGAGGAGACTTAAGCCATGCCCTCTAGTGTAGGACCAAGACAGTGGTTTCTGGAGGGCAGTCCTCAGGCTCCTTCTGCCTCTTCCCCACAGGCTCTGAAGTGCGAAGCTTAGGAGCTGTTTTCTGCTACAATATGCATCTCCCCTCTCTGAATCCCTCTGGTGTGCAGGGCAGGTGGCTCCATACCAGAAGTCACTCTTGAGTTACTTCTCTGGGTTCAAAGAGCTCCTCAACCAAAGCCTGCGTAGTAGGATGAATCTGGCATTTGGAGTGTAAAGGCCTGAACTCAAACTATAGCTCGGTTCTTCCTGGCTTCTACATTCATTTCTTGGGCCTCCAAAGTTAGAATGGCCACTTAATTTACTTAAACTAGGACACATTTGAGAGTGAAAGGAGATGACAGGAGTAAACAGGGCCTGTCCAGGGCTGTTGGGTACCTGTGGCCATGCTACCCACAGCCCCATCTCTCTGTGGGGAGTCCTAGTCAAGACATACAGTCCAGCAAACAAAAGGAATGTAAACAAATTCAAAAGAAAGCCACTGCTTTTCCATAAACACATAAGAGGATCACATTCATAATTCTCAGTTATGCTTCTCATCTTTTTCCTCTGCTCTTGAATCTTTCCTAACTGAATCTCCTCCAACACCCCTTACATGTCAAGCCAGGGAAACTTTTCTAGGACATCTGAAAAGTGGAGTTCCTCTCCACTTGGAGTTTCTCTCTCTCTGCCACCCCCGCCCCCTTTCTGGCTCTTAGCTCTGCTCCTGCTCTGCTTCCTGCCTCTCCAGCTCCAGCTCTCTCTCCCCATTCTCCAAAGGGACAAGTGAGAGAGGCAGGAAGATCGAGAATCAAAACGAAGCACAATTTGGGAGGTGGGGTAAATAAATCGTATCCATCATGTTCCTGGCACACATAGAGATATGTCATATAGTGGGTTAAATCCAATGATGGAACAGGGCTACGTGAAGGAGAGACACCTAATTCAGTACCCCTTACTAAATAATTATTGAATTGTGACTTAATGCTCTGTGACAGTCAAATCACCTTACTTTCCTGAGCCTCAAATTGCTCTTCTGAAAAATGAGTGAAATAATGAATTACATGAATGAAGAATAACTAAATGAATGACACTTTGGCAGCCATGGCCAGCTGACTAACAAGGTGTGATGCTTTCCCCATACCCTCATCCCCAGAGTGTGATATATTCATGCTGAGAAGCCACTGTGCTTTCAGGGACTGCATTTCCCAGACTCTCTTGCAGCTGGGCAGACCACATGACTAGTCCTCACCAATGGGATGTGAGGATCAGTAGTGTATGTCACTTCCAGGCCAGTGTGTCTGTGTATCCGATGTTCAGTGATTCACATGCTCTCTCTGCTTCTCCTGCTCCCAGTCTACCTGCTGGATAACTCCAGGGGGTTCTCAAGGCCACAGGATGATGCAGTCACAGATATAAGGAGCCTGGTTCCCCCAGCAACCACCTAGAGGAGAGTCTCCCAAGCAGGAACATCCATACTGGACTGCCCACAAGTGAGAAATGCACTGTAATTGTGTAATGCCATTAAAACCTTGGGGTGGTTGCAACAGTTAGTCCATCGTGGCTAACTCACCTCCCTCTCATAGTTGTTATATAGATTGAATAAGATGAGTATAGTGGCTTGAATGGTGCCACCACAAAAGGTATGTCCATGTCCAAATTTCTGGTAACTTGAATATGATCTTATTGGGGAAAAAAGAGTCTTTGTAGACTTGATTAAATAAAGGACCTTGAGATCATCTTGGATTACCTGGGTGGGCCCTAAATCCAACAGTAAGTGTCTTTATCAGAGACAGGAGAGAAGAAGCCACTGACAGAGCAGGAGAAGGCCACGTGAAGACAGAGGCAGAGCCTGGAGTGCTGAGCCACAAACCGAGGAGTGCCTGCCATTACCAGAAGCTGGAAGAGGCAAGGGAAGATTCTCACCTTAGAGCCTTTTGGAGGAAGCACGGGCTTGCTGACAGCTTGATTTTGAACTTCTGGCCTCTAGAGCTGTGAGAGAATACATTTCTGTCGCTTTAAACTACCCACCCAGTTTGTAGTGATTTGTGTCACAGCAACCCTATGAATGTACTGTAGCAAGGCATGTGCCAGGCTACACATGCCTGTAGCATAGGGCCTGTCATGAAGAAGGCACTCAGTCATTCATGAGAGTTGTTTTCATTTGTTTGTTTGTTTTTGAGACAGAGTCTCACTGTCACTCAGGCTAAAGTGTAGTGGTGAGATCACAGCTCACTGCAGCCTTGATTTCCTGGGCTCAAGCCATCCTTCCACCTCAGCCTCCCAAGTAGCTAGGACCACAGGCATGAGCCACCATGCCTGGCTCATTAAAAAAAATTCTAGAGATGGGGTCTCACTATGTTGCCCAGGTTGGTCTCGAACTCCTGAACTCGAGTGTTCTTCTCATCTTGGGTTCCCAAAGTGCTGGGATTATAGCCATGAGCCACCATGCTCAGATTAAATTAAATTTTAAATAATTTTTTAAAATCAGTCCTTTTATGCCTCTTCACTTTCCTCCTTAGAGGCACAGCTCTCATCTACCTTGTTAATTCCAGGGAAGATTCTAGTGCAGCTCACAATCATACTCACTCTGAGTGTAAATGTAGAACTTGAGCTTTGGAGGAGCAATCTTATTATTTATGGATGACAGACATACATTTCCATTAATGTGTAACAAAAGGGGATTAAAAAGCCTCTCTCGGCAGTGTGTCTTTTTAAATGTCCACAGGAAGTAGCTCCTGGAACTGGCAGCCCTGCTGGCAGCTAAAAAATCTGCCTCAGGCACAAGGTCCTGGCTCAGAGAGAGTCTGGCTTAGGATTAGCAAGGCATGTCAGGGGGGGCAAAATGAGTCTCACCCCATGCTGAGGTTCAAGGATGCTAGGAGAACCTTCTCCAGAGCTGTCTGCGACAGGCTATGATGGAGTGAACAGGGAAGCTTAAGGCTCCAGAGATACCTATCCAATATCACTAGTTACATGTGGCTACTGCCATTTACATTAATTAAAGTTAAAAATTTAGTTCTCCACTTACACTGTTCACATTCAAGTGTTCAATAGCCATAGGTAGCTAGTGGCTACTATATTGAATGTCTTAAATTTATAGAACATTTCCACCATCACAGAAAGTTCTATTTGGACCACACTGCTCAAACAAGAAGCTATGGAAGTTTTGGCTCTAAGGTACTAGCATCGTGACCTTGGACAAGAAACACTTTGTTTCTGCCTCAGAGTCCCCGTCTATAAAAGGAGGATAACTACCGTGACCACTTCAAAGGGTCAGAATCAGATGAGATGCTGCAGTCCAAGTACTCAGCACAGTTCTTGACACATGTTAGTTATCAGTAATTGAGAGTTCTCACTGATGGAGAAATATTCTACAAACAGGAATGTTATGGCTAGTCTCTGTGTCCCCACCCAAATCTCATCTTGAATTGTAATCCCCAGGTGTTGAGGGAGGGACCTGGTGGGAGGTGATTGGATCATGAGGGCAGTTTTCCCCATGCTGTTCTCATGATAGTGAGGGAGTTCTCATGAGATCTGATGGTCTTATAAATGGCAATTTCCCCTGGGCTTCTCTCTCATTTTCCTGCCATCTTGTGAAGAGGTACCTGCTTCCCCTTCTCCTTTCTCCACAATTGTAAGTTTCCTGAGGCCTCCCTAGCCATGCAGAACTGTGAGTCAATTAAACCTCTCATGTTTATAAATTACCCAGTCTCGGTTAGTATTTTTATAGCAGTGTGAAAAGAGACTAATACAAGAATAAGGCAAGAATATGGCATAGGGGTCAGGAGGCATGGGCTTCCACCTGGGTTCTGATACTCACAAGAGGTTGCTGAGACAGGCCTGAGTTCTAATCCCTACTCTATCAAAGCTATGTGGCTTTGGCCAGATCACTGCACCTGGCTGAGCTCAGATGGCTCACCAACATAACAGAGGTGTGTATCTTATAAGAGCCAGTGCTTCCACAAAAAGAATGTTAGCCTTTATTAGGCTCTGATCCCTGCTTTTAGGAACCTATTGGAAGGAAATAATCAGAGAGGTGAGCAAAGATGGCATGAAAGGATCATCACTGGAGAGTAGTTTATAATAGCAAAACCTTGAAAATAGCTTAAATGTCTCAGAATAGGAAAATAGTAAAACATTTTATGGCACATCTATATGATGGACTATTATAGGACCATGAAGCAGTATTTTAAAAAATAATATTACATAAAGGGGGCAAGTGTTCTATTTAAAGTAGGAACATATTTTAAATTGTATAGTATATTCCTAAGTTTGTTTTTAGAAAGCATTTGTATCATACTTTAGAATATAATCCACCAATATTTTGACTGTGGTTTCCTCAGGATGCTGAATCTTGATTGATTTTTACTTTCTCCCTTTTTCACTTTTCTGTATTATCAAATTCTCTACAACTTACCTCTGTTAGTTTGTAAATAGAAAACATTACTCAAGGACAAAGTGATCATGTAGGCCTGTTACAGAAACCCCTGCTTACCAGGCCTCTGGTTTAAAAAAATGTGACTAGAATGACTCCATATTGAAGTGAGCAGCCAGAAATTCACAAGTGATGTTTAAGGTTAATGTTTATGGTCTGAGAATAGCCAAATTCTAAGCTGACCACCACTTACATTTATGTAATATTTATGACCATACGAAACATCTCCCACCAAGCCAGTACAATATCCAGATATCCAGAGTACAGCTTATTTTACTTAAAGATAAAATCAGTTAGTAGCCTTAGGTTAAAAGATTCATGGCCACTGATAGCACCAATAGCCCTTACTTTTGGTGATCACATCTACACATTCCAAGTTTAATTACAGCTCCCCCTAATTTCTTACAGAGACACTAACAAAGATAGCATGCTCCCCCTCCTGCTTTCTGAGGATGCCCCACTCTGTAAAAAAGTAGTTTCCAATAAACTTGCTTCTTTCATTGTGCTCTGTGAATCTCCTTGAATTCTTTCCTGCATGAGATCCAAGAACCCACTCTAGGGGTCTGGATCAGGACCCTCTTTTCCAGCAACAGGCCTAGATGACCTCTAAGGGCCCTTAGAGGGCTGAGATTCTATGACTCAGCAAGCAAAGTAAGTTTACAAAATAACCTGTTTATAACCTCAAAACCCCCTGCCCATGCTGACGGGCTGAGAGGGCATGGGGTGGGTCATTCAGCCCCTGGAGCTTGTCCTGACCTGAACCACTGAGATCAGCTGATGAAGATTGGTCCTCTGAATCTTGCCAGAAAAAAAAGGACAGACAGAATGGTCTAAAACAGGGGCTTCTTATTTATTCCTGATCACAATTTGGGACAAATAAAATATTTCACTTCCAATGAGCATATAAAGGACTGTAAAATTTTCCTAGTAATTTAAAGAAAGCAAATTAAAAATGGATGAAAGATTTTTCACCTAGCCAAAAGACACATATTTCTAAATGTAAGAGTGTTAAGGATAGGTGATGATGTGTGAAATCAACCAGTCCCCTCCACCAGCTGTGAGTACAAGTTGGTATCAATGTTCTAGTAAAAGATGTGCACTACATATTAAAATCTTAAAAATATGGAAACCTTTCACCATAGAATTTTGTCTTGGAGGTCCAGTCTTTAGGGAAATAACAAAAAAAAAATGTGCAAACATTTGTAAACCAAAAACAAAATTTTAAGGCTCTCCCAGCCATCTGAATGGATCCCTTCTCTCACAAGGCATTCCAAAATTAACCTGAAAAACTGGTTCAGGCCATGATTGATGGAAAGAGGAGTCAGACATGCCTCATTAGGCCCTTCTCCCTATTGGATTTCAGGAAAAGCTGACCAGCACTTAACATCAACACAGACCTTAAGTCTGATAAGAAACATCTACAATCTATTCTCTCTGAAACCTGCTTCCTGGACACTTCATCTGCATCATAAAACTTTGGTCTCCACAACCTCTTATTATAACCCCAACATCCCTTTCTATAGATTGTAACTCTTTCAGCCAGTTGCCAATCAGAAAATGTTTAAATCTACCTATGACCTATCAGTCCCCCTTTTCAAGTTGTCCCACTTTTCTTGACCGAACCAATGTATCTCTTAAATGTATTTGATTGATATCCTTAAAAATGCATAAAACCAAGCTATTCTCTGACCACCTTAGGCACATATTCTCAGGGTCTCCTGAGGGCGGCATCACGGGCCATTGGTCACTCATATTTGGCTCAGAATAAATATCTTCAAATATTTCACAGAGTTTGACTCTTCATCAACATATTTTATGCAAAGAATATTTAATGAAGCACCATTAATGTAATCGGAGTTTCCTGAGCTCTCACCAACCTGGGGCTCCAAATTAGCCCCGTAAAATTTGACTTACAAATTTTTTGGTTCAGAGTCCCTACTTAACATAGTTTTCAGACCTCTACAAATATTTATGGGGGATTTGCAGGGAGTCCCCTTATGTTCAAGCCCTATTTTTTTGCTCTTACGCCATTTTCCTGCCCCAAAGGCTCACACAGGGAGATGGACTGATATCTGTGTGAGCCCCTCCTAACTCTGCCCTGGAAGTTAATCCCTGGGACTGCAGCAACAAGCTCTTTGTCTATCAGTTGGATTTAGCCAAAGGAGATCAGGCATCTGGAAAAGGTATGTAAGCGAAAAATAAAATGCAAAACCCCTTGATTGACTAAATGGACCCCTCCTCTTGGCCAAGGGGATTTCAAAGAAACCTGAAAAACTGGTTTAGACCATAATGGTGAGGAGATGTTGGACAGCCTCATAATAAAATACCTTCCTCTCTTTGGTATTCAGGTACAGCTGACCAGCATTAACATTAAAACAGAGACCTTGAGACTGACAAACAGACTCTTTGTAGCAACAAACACCAAATTCCAACCTGACTGTAGTATAGCATCACATGACAGATAGCAGGCTCTGAAAGAAACAAGTATTTTACCCCAAACTATATTTATTTGATGTATTGAAATAGCCCTGCAAAGTTGTCACTTGTGGGAAAATCTACATTCTGTAAAGAATCCCCTTCCCTTTCCAAGTCTTTTTCTGATCCCAGAAAGATGTAACTAGGAGTCTAATCAGACTTGCTAAGGTCTGATAAGAGACATTTATCATCTATTTTTTCTAAAGCCTGCTACCTGGAGGCTTCATCTACATAGCAAGAACCTTGGCTTCTACAATCCCCATCGTGGTTCTTTCTGTTGACTTCGACTCTTTAGGCAAAACTTAATTATTCAACCAATTTCTAATCAGGAAATCTTTGAATCTTTGAATCCACCAAGAAATCTTTGAACTCATCCTCATTTGAGATGTCCTCCCTTTCTGAGCTGAACCAATGTAAATCTTATGTGTATTCATTGATGCCTGCCTGTAACTTCTGTCTCCTTAACATTTATAAAATCAAGCTGTAATTCAACCACATGGGCACATGTTCTCAGAACCTTCTGAGGCTTTGTCACAGGTCATGGTCCTCACATTTGGCTCAGAACAAATCTCTTCAAATATTTCACAGAGTTTGGCTTTTCATCAACACATCCCAGGAGAGTGAGGACAGCAGTTTATTCTCCAGCTCTGAGGGTCTCCCCAAGCTGGGGGCATCTCCCCTCAAGAAGATTCTCCTGCTGCTGCTGGACATAGCTCCCTCCCCTCATCCCTCAACCAACATTGCCAGCCCCTAGGGTAGTTACTATTCCTTGTGGTTTCTTATCTGTCCACACCTTCATTCCTAATACCTCCCCACATTTCCCAATTTAAGTGTATCCTCTGAAGTGGTGTACTGGCAAATCAGCTCTCCAAAAAGGCAAAAGACGATTGGATTGTTTGTAAATTTCCACAGTATAACTAAAGCAGGAAAAGCCACAAGACAAACCTCTTGAACACCGAACTGGGAAGGAAGTAGTGATTTATTCAGCCAAGAACAGTGGCGGCATAGTTGCCTAACAGCCGAGCTCACCTGACAAAGAAAGCCCCTGTCCTTTTAAAGACTTACAACTCTAGAAATTACATGTGAAAGGGTCTCGGGCTTACAACTCTATATGAAAGGGTCTTGATCCATGAAGTAGGCATGGGGTACCTGACTTAGGTGGGAGTTTGATCCTGTTTAAGTAAAAACAATGCCTTTGGAAAGATTCCTCCTCACCACATTCGTGATCTATAGATGGGACTGTGGTTAGTAGTAGGGGTCTTATCCTTAATCAGGCTGGCAGGTGCCCACTGGTCCCTCCTCTGGATAACTTCTAACTTCTCCTTTTGAGATGCAATGTAGAAGTCCAAAGGTGATTAAGGGTCTCCTTCCTCATAACTACTCTCATCACTGTGGTAGATTTTCAGCTCCTGATGGTTGAACACCTGGCTTGTAAAGGCTCTCATAGTGCCAGTGTAAGCCAGCTCCAGTCCACCTAGGGACCCTAACTCATATAGGAGTCTACCTTTGCTGCAGCTACTTTAAATGATAATGATGGCCATTATCTGTCAGGGCCACTGCAGTCAGAATGTCTATTATCTGTCATCTCACAGCAGTCAGAATGTCTATTACTAAGAGTGAAAAAATAACAGGTGCTAGAAGGGCTGCAGAGAAAAGGGACTGCTTTTACACTGTTGGTGGAAATGTAAATTAGCCCCTGTGGAAAGCACTTTGAAGATTTCTTAAATAACTAAAAACAGAACCATCATTTGACTTCACAATCCCACTACTGGATGTATACACAAAGGAAAATAAATTATTCTACCAAAAAGAGACCTGCACTTATACATTTATTGCAGCACTATTCACAACAGCAAAGATGTAGAAACAACCTAGGTCCCTATCAACAGTGGATTAGATAAAGTATACACTTTGGAATATTACGCAGCCATAAAAAAGAATGATTTCATGACCTTTACAGCAACATGGATGCAGCTGGAAGTCATTATCCTAAGCAAATTAATGCAGAAATAGAAAACCAAATATCTCATGTTCTTACTTGTAAGTGGGAGCTAACCCCCAGGTAGACAGACATAAAGATGGGAATAATAGACTCTGGGAACTCTAAAAAGAGGGAGAGAGTGGGGCAAGGGCTGAATATTTTCCTATTGGGTACTATGTTCACTCGCTGGGTGATGGAATCAATGGAAGTTCAAACGTCAGCATCACACACTACACCCTCATAACAAACCTGCATATGGACCCCCGAATCAGAAATTGTGTAAACCATGAGAGTATAATACATCAATTTAAAAAAGAAAAATGTTTCATGGCATGGGAAAATGATTATAATATTCTGTTACATAAAAAAACCAAGAGATTTTTTTCCCCTAAAAACCAAAGCACAACAACAACAAAACCCGAAGATCTCTGTTTATTCCTCCGGTCGCTAGAGATGTGACAATGAATAGGAGCAGTTCTAGTCCCTGATTTTAGAGAGCTTACCCTTGGGTTGGGAGACATGTGAATGGAGGATGCACACGAAGAAACCTTAAATTACAGGGGGAAGAAGTGTTCTGTAGGAGAGGCATGCAGTGCTCCCAGCAAGCGGAGCCAGAGCTTCCACCTGGCCCAGGAGGCGCTGAGATGGGCTAAGGGGCTGGGGGCGAAGGAAGGCCCCCTGCATGGAGGCCTGTGGAAGGGGAAGAGCTAGCCAGGAGGAAAGGACAAGGGGGGCATGTGCCATGGAAGGAGATGGCACATGCGTCCTTTATGTGTGTTGAAAAGGCCACACACAGCTCTTACCAGCAGCTCTCTCTGAGCGCTGAGGCTGACATTGTGCCTCATCTTCTCCCTGCACTTCCACAACATGCAACTTTCCCGCAGAGCTGGGATGATTTGCACTAAGGAAAAGGCATTAAAAAAAAAAAGCCGACCTTACCACACAGACAGACAGCAGTGCTGTTTATTTATTTATGCTCCTCCTTGTCTCAAAGAGGATTTTCAAGGTGCTTACAGTTATGTTAACAGCATGGCAGGCTAAAGTAAGAAAAATTAGGTCAAGGAAAATATGGTGAAAAGAGTCAGAGGAGAAAAGAGTGAGTACCCCTCACACAGCAGAGAACAACCTTATCATGTTTTTTTATCGTGTCTTGTCTTGTTGCCATTTAATTCTAGTATTGGCTTCTACTTTTCCTGTTACTGTACTTTGTCATCTCAACTTTACTAAAAAATCTCCCACTGTTATTTCTTCTGCCTTTTATTACTCTGTCTCATCTAAAATACATCATTTTCTTTTCTGTTCTGCATTTTTGCAGTTTAGGAAATCTGGCATTGCTTTTCTGCAGGGAAGGGGCATTGTCTGAGTCGCCTCGGCTCGGCGATGTATCCAGAGCCTCCGCACAGCAAGTGCTGAGATGTCTGTGAACGCACAACTTTGCTAGGACTGAGGGTGACTAACACCCATTCCTGTAGCATTCAGAGAGGGACACACACGGGGGCTCAAGACCTGGCTGCCAATTTGTTTTATGGGACGTATTATCCCAAGTGTCGGCAGAGAGGAGATATTAATTCAGAAGGACTTAAATAAACAAGCAGGTGCATAATCCAGAGAGGGGTACAGACTGAGCTGAGGGCGTCTGGAAAGCAGCGGAAGCTGACATCATGAAGAAACCCGGGGTCTCTTGAAAACTGCTCCCAAGGGATTCATGGGGTGACAGAGAGGCAGGGATGGGCTGGGGAGTCAGCAGACACAGGTGCAGCTCCAGGCTCCATCACATCACAAGCTAGGGGTGGGACCTTGGGACAATCGCTTTGCCTGGTGCTTTCATAGAAAGAAAAAGGCCTTTTGTGGGGGATTGTGGAGAGGAATGTCCATGTGTATGTGTATGTATAAGTACTGCATATCTATGTGGTCATGCCCTGGCACATAGTAGATGCTTAATAAACAAAGATACTGAGGAAGGAGACCCTTAATCACCCTTAAACATCTGAGACCACCTCCCCCTTGACTTCCACATTGCATTTCAATAGGAGAAGTAAAGGCTGGCAGACCAGGCGCCACCTTTAATCGCCCTCCTATAGATCACAGGCATGGTATGGAGGAATCTTTCCAGAAGGCATTGTTTTTACTTAAACACGATCAAACCCCCACCTAAGTCACATAACCCATGCCTACTCCATGGATCAAGACCTTTTCTTATGTAATTTCTAGAGCTGTATGCCTTTATAAGGGCAGGGATTTTCTTTGTTAGGGGAGCTAGGCTATTTGGGGCATTCAGACCCGCCGCAGCTTCCAGCCGAATAAATCACCCCTTCCTTCCCAGTTCGGTGTTTGAGAGGTTTGTTTCGTGGCCTTTCTTGCTTCAATACTCTCTCATATCACTGCCCTTCTATTCCATTTGTGCTATAGTATGTGACCTAAGAGTAGATAAAGCATTTTTTTTTAGACAGAGTCTCACTTAGTTGCCTAGGCTGGAGTACAGTGGTGCAATCTCAGCTCACTGCAACCTCCACCTCCTGGGCTCAAGAGATTCTCATGCCTTGGCCTCCTAGAGTAGCTGGGATTATAGGTGCCTGTCACCATGCCCAGCTAATTTTTGTATTTTTAGTAGAAACAGTGTTTCACCATGTTGGCCAGGCTGGTCTTGAACACCTGGCCTCAAGTGATCTGCCTGCCTTGGTCCTGCAAAGTACTGGGATTACAGGCGTGAGCCACCATGGTCAACCTAGATAAAGCATTTCTAAACTCTCCTGTAACACCCCATATAGCAATCTCAGGCATTATAATTCCTACTAGTATAATCCTACCACTATCACCAGCAACAGTAACAATCCGTCTTTGAAATCACTTGCAATGTGTTCCAGTTACTATGACTGCATAAAAAGTTACCCCAAAACATAGGGGCACGAAATATCAGATTTTTTCTGCTCATGGATTTTGTGGTTCTGGAATTCGGAGACAGCACAAAGCAGGTGGGCTGTGTCTGCTCCATGTTCTCCAAGGCCTCGGCTGGGAGGCTGGCAGGCTGGGGGCTTGCTGGAACCACCTGCAGGCTTGCTCTCTCCTGTGCCCGGTAGGAGATGCTAGTTGTTGGCTGAGATCTGAGCTGGGGCTGTCAGCTGGAGCATGGGGCCTCGGTTTCCTACAACATGGTGGCTGGGTCCCAAGGACATGTCCCGAGAGCATGCCCGGGGAACCCGAGTCCCCTTCTATGACTTAGCCTTGAAAATTATGCTGTGTCCCTCTACCATCTTCTACTACTGAGGCACTTACAAAGCCCCACCCAAGGTGAAAGGGAAGAGATATAAATGCCCCTCTTGATGGTGGAGTGTTGATGCCACACTGTGAAAAGGGCACATAGGATGGGATGTATGTTGGTGCGACCATCTTCGGAAAGTGCAGACTCCATACAATGTGGCAGGTAGCCTAGGTGAGCTCTCATTCCTCAAAAACAATGTGCGTCTAGGTATAATTATCTCTATTTTAGAGACAGACAAACTGAAGCTTAGAGAGGCCGAGTAACTTGCCTTGGGCAATTTGTTTCACCTCTCTGAGCCTCAGTTACTCCCTCTATCAGATGAGTAGAAAAATCTCTACCTCAATGGCCTAGTATGAGCCTATTGTGCTAGTACCATAAGGAGCTGGTGGAAGAGTCAGAGAAGGTATTTTGTGATCTTGATCTCTGACACCCTGTACTAATGCAAACCATCAATATTTACTGTTGCAGCATTATTATTTTCTTACCCTCCACCTGTAGCCATCTGTCACACACAACCCCACAGTCAGCAAAGGACCTGGGTTTTCATCCACAAACCCTCGAGGGCAAGGCTTGTCAATGCCTTTTGATTGTGGCTCACTTAGGGGCAGCAGAAGACCCCAGAGCCCCTCTTCTCCGTCTTCCCTTGGAGGAATGCTGAAGTTTGTTTATAAAGTATTTTTATAAATATATTTTTATAAAAGAGTATTACGAGTAAGGAGTTCTTTGGTTATACTCATAAATGGCAGCCTGTTGCACTGTGTATCTCTCCCTCAGGAAAGCAGCATGGGGGACTGGTATTGGCATTCCTGGGTTAGTTTATGGGCCATAGGAGGACTCTTCTGGCACCTGAATGGACAGAGGATCATCCTTAGAAAATTACTCCTCCGAGGCTGAATTCCAGGTCCTACATTTCTCTGTCAATCTGCCTGCAAGGTCTAAAGCTGCCCTTAGACTCTCTGGTGCTATCATGCCCATTAAACAGACAATGTAGTCTCCTGTTAACATGATTCAATCAGGAAAGGGGTAGAGAAGGGCACTCACAGCCTGAGAGTGTGCAGGGAAGCCTGAATGGCCGCCCTCATTTCACGCCTGCTGGAGACAGGAGGGAGGGAGTTGTTGGGCTCGTTCAGCAGGGAAGGCCTGGTTGCACCCACCTCCCTGGGGGCTGGGGAAACTCAGGGTAACCTCCAGAGCTTCAGGTGGCAGTTGACTGTATGACAGAGGTGAGCTTTAATGTCTTACAGCAGCCCAAGGGTCAGCAGAGATAGACCGAGCTGTGCAATCTGGAAGGGCCAGCTTTAAATCTAGTTCTGGTCCCTAGGGCTGAACCAGTGACTTCAAGCCTCCAAGCCTTGGTTTCAGATTCTTTGATCCTTGGGTCAAGTGAAGGGTAGAGATATGCTGCCTTCTAGCATCATGCCTGATAGGAAAGCCCCAAAATCTGGGATTGTTTTTGTTGCTGATATATGATATATATATTGAGACAGTCTCGATCACTTGCCCAGACTGGAGTGCAGAGTCCCAATCTTGACTCACTGCAACCTCTACCTCCCAGGTTCAATCAATTCTCATGCTTCAGCCTCCCTGGTAACTGGGACTACAGGCACCACCACACCCTGCTAATTTTTGTATTTTTAGTAGAGATGGGGTTTTGTCATGTTGCCCAGCTTGGTCTCAAACTCCTGGGCTTGAGCAATTCATCCACCTTGGCATCCCAAAGTGTTGGGATTACAGGCGTGGGCCACCACGCCTGCCCTTTGTTGCTGATTTTTAATCCTTACATCCACTTTACAGATGAAGAAATGGAGATCTAAAAGCATGGTTTTGCCTACAAATACTGATGTTCACTTGTCTTATTGCTAGTAACAAATCTCTGTACTTTCACAGTCTCTGCGGGGGTGGGAGTGGGGTTGGTGAGCAGGCTGTCCCTGGACCTGGTTGGAAGCAGTCATGGAACTCTTATGACTCCCAGCGTCAGCTTGGTCGGTCCTTAAAAGGCGGGTTCTCTCCCCTTGCCGTAGATGCCCACCATCTCTAAACCTCATCACTACCCTAAAGCAAAATAAGTTTTAAAAATGCCAGTAACACAGGTGAGAAAACTGAGATCCTTTAACTATAAGTTTGGGAGAAAAACAAAAAACATAAAAGAAAACTGAAGCCCAGGGAAGTGCCATAACTTGCTCAGGGTCACACAGCACGTAAGTGCCGAAGGCAGGGAGGGTTAGCTGCTCCAGCGTGGTTATGCCAGGGACTGGTGACAAGCCCAACCCCTCCAACTCAACTCCACCCTTCCTCATGCCAACAAAAGGAAAATCGTTTCCTATTTCTGGCATCTTTGCCAGCCCACAGAGACAGAGAAAAGAAGAAATATTTCCAAATATACCAGGCTGATCTTTCGTAATTTCTCAGTCTTGCTGTCTGTTGTCATTTGGAATCTGTTTCCCATGAGACTCGGGGAAGATGGAAGTGCAGGGCCTGGGTAGCAGCTGCCCTGCTCAGGGCTGGGTACCTGCTCTCCGAATCTGTGTCTCCAGGCTGTGTGCTCAGACTTGACCATGTTTGGGCATGGAGGCTTGCCCCAGATGGGGACCAAAGCCTGCTTCTCTGGAGATGGGCGGGGAGGCCAAACTTCCTGCTAGAGCTCTGTGGCGTCTTTTGGGATGGGGGGTGGGGGCCAGGCAGAAAGAAACCATCTGCTGCCGAAGACCCACAGGGCGCCTGGAAGACTGTGAGTACCGCGTCTGAGAGCACTTGGGAAGTGGTTTCTCCCCAAGACTGGGGGCTGGAGGGAGATGGTGGGGAAAGCAGCCTGCCATGAGGCAGGGAGGGAGGCAGGTGGTGAGGACTCCCTTTTTCTCAGGCCTGTCCTTCTGGATGGAGGGCCTGTGGTCTGATGGCCAGCAGGGAGGGTGGCACAGTGGCCAGATTACACTAGTAGTAGGTGCCCTGATCCTCCAAGTCTCAGTTCTCAGAGTGGCCAGAAGGCTGCAGCCTGGAGATTAAGACCAGTCCTGGCACTTGTCACCAGTAGAGAGGTGGGACAAAAAATAGATTCACCAAGATTTGTCCAGACGTCTGCTCCAAGCCTTCAGGGTTTCCTTTGTTAGTGATAATAGCTAATATTTACTGAGGGCTGATTTGGGTCTAGGTGCTATGATACATGCCTGATACTCTATATGACATTTGATCTTTAGCTGAGCTCTCTGAGGCAAGTACTATTATTCTCATTTCACAGTCATCTGATTGCTAAATGGCAAAGCCAGGGTTTGATTCCATGTCTGATGACCTCAGAATCGCCCTGTCCACACCCCACCAAACTGTTAAACAATGTACTCTATTCCTTGTCTTTCTAAGGAAAAGGATGTCCACCCAGCTATCACCCAGGACACGTCAACATCCTGCCTTCCTTTGTCCTTCTTCATCTTTCCTGAATCTATCCCAGACCTCAAGTGACCTTCCTAAATGGAAAGATATAGCCTGGAAGTTCAGAGATATTTAGAAATGCTCAAAACTGGGAAGTTCTTCTTAGAGTCTAACTGAAATCCCTCCTACGATAGCTGAAATCCACTTCTTCCTGTTCTTCCTATCCCTTAGGGGATATTGACAGTTCCCATCCTTCCTCTCGCCAAAGGTTCTCCCTTTGGATGATGAATGCTACCTTCTCACTGAAGTCTTATCTACACTGAACCCCACTCATGGTCTTAAGAGGATTTATCATGGCTCTACAAATCCACTCACTCAGTGCAGGTGACAGTCTCATCAGAGCATTAGAGACAGCTCAGACCTGAGTAAGCCAACTTTCCAGACTTCTCTGTGACAGGGAAGCCTCTCCCTTCCTTTTCTTCTGAGCTCCTAAAACTGGAAAAACCAGGTTCCTGCCTTTACCAGCCTCAGGAGTGCCCAGGGGACTGGGAGGGCACTAGAAGCCACACAGCAAAGGAGGCAGTGGCCCTGAGAGGTGGGGGGATGATTAACCAGGAAGGAGCTGTCACATCACAGGATGCCCCCACAGGTACGCTGCAACTCCCCCAGGAGAGAAATGGCTTTGTTGTGGGCACTCAGCCCTATGTTTCCAAAATGGGATTTCCCACTGGCTTCAAATAATTTAGGTCTCACAGTCCCTGGGAGTGGGGGGCCAAATGCCAGTGACCCTTGAAGGTCCTAGGGAAGCCGGCTATTGGGGCTTTTATCGTATCTCCAGGTGATTCTGTTGCTTTACCTGTGGATTCATGGAGGGGCTTATTCAACTGACACCAGGTAGAAAAAAGCATGGGCTCTCCCATTCCCACAGGACCACAGAACAGAAGGAAAAGAATGAAAAGGGGTTGAATTAAACGCCTCTCTTTGTCGAGGGCATTTTCTGATTGCTCGTGCTTTTATAATGTCTCATTAGAATGTAGGGGAAACTCACCTCGTGGTGCCAGTTGTCATTGGATGTCACCTCTGTCAATCAATAGGGGAAGCAGACCAGTGCACTGGGAAGGTGTGATGGGTATCTGTGGTGTCTGACCCTGGACTTTTCCCTCTAGTGGGGATGCCCGGTTATGGGGGAAGCCTGGCTGAGAGGAGGGAGTCAAGAATCTCTTACTGAATATTTGAAACAGTCCGGTCGTTAAGAGATGTCCTAGCAGAAAATAGAGCAATTTGGACTAATGCCTGTCTCCCGGACACTGACTAATCAATAATAATAATAAATAATACATTGATTACTTTAGGGACCTGGCAATGAGAATAAAGTCCTCCCTGATATCTAGCTAAAATTGCCCCTAAAATGGAGGATTACAGTGAATAGGTCTCATGGCCCTGATATTTTTGGTAGAAATGGACTCTGGTTACCTTAAACAAATAAAACCCACAGCAAATAAATTTACCAGAAGGCTCTAGGACGGCTTGTGAACGCATGGTAAATCACATGGGAACCACAGCTGGGCATCCGTGAGGATCCAGGCGGCATAGATTGAGGGGCTGTTTCTTGCAGGCTTTGTCAAGGTTCACACTCCTGGGGGAGCGATCAGGGCCCTAGTGGGGGAGGCTGGCATCTTTGCTTGCATTGGGGTGGGGTCAATGTCCAGGGGACAAACAAAGAGTTGCCGCCTAAAGAAGGTGGAGAGAAAGAAAGCCACCACCAGCAATGTGCCCATTCTGCTTTGTCTCAGGTGGCTTCAAGCCCTGAAATAAGAACGCAGTTGCTGAGGCCACTATGATGTCTTCACTCTTCTTTCTTTGCCTGTAGTAAGGAGTGTTCCTTACAAAAAAACCGGAATACAGGAAACGTCCTACCTCCCCTGACAACCTGCAGCTGCCTTTTGGAGCCCTCCTCTCCTTTCTCTGCCTGCTCCCTGGCCCAGCCAGCCCTGCCATAGAACTGTTCCTGGGCAGAAATGCTCTAGGTTTGCCTGTGAGATAAGTGCCATGGAAGGAGGTGCATGGATGATGCACCTGTGCTGGTTGCTCACCGTGTGGGACCTATGGCCATTGTAGCGAATGACCATAAACCTGATGGTTCCAAAAAACAGAAATTTCAACGGAAGTCCAAAATCATCAAGGTGTCCACAGGCTGCACTCCTTGTAGTGGCTGTAGGGGATGAGCCATTGCTCCTTGCCCCCGCCAGCTTCTGATGGCTGCCAGCACTCCTTGGCTTGTGGTCACATCACTCTAATCACTGCCTCCCTGGCCATATCACCCTAGCCTTCTCTTTTATGTTTAATATACTTTTACTTCCCTCTTATTAGGGCCCCTGGGATCACATTTAGGATCTACATGGATGATCCAAGATTGTCTCCCCATCTCAAGATCCTTTATCTTAATCACTTCTGCAAAGTCATTGTCATATATGGTAACATTGATAGCTTCCAGAGACTAGAATATGGACATCTTGGGTGGGGGGCGGGGAGGGGGGCGCCATTACCGAGCCTATTACACACTGTGTGACCTAGGGCAAGTCACTTTACCTCTCTGAGCCATAGATTCTACATCTGCAATTGCCTCTCAGTTGCACAGGGAAAGTTTACATGGGGTCCAAAAAGTAAGCCCACTGGAAGTTGCAAAGCTCCAAATATAAACAAGAATGATATTAATATTTGAGTACCCTCCCTTCTCACCTGTCCTCTCTTTCTGTGGATCACCTGTGAACTGGGCTGATCTCATTTTTGTTTGCTTCTGTGGACCTAGAAATGATCACTGCCCCCAGTGGATATGGTGAAGAAGCTGGTAATGGCCCAGAAGCGGGGAGAGACACGAGCTCTTTGCCTGGGTGTCGCCATGGTGGTGTGTGCCGTCATCACTTACTACATCCTAGTCACGACTGTGCTGCCCCTCTACCAGAAAAGGTATTGAGCTCTACTGGCCTGCCCACTCGCCTCCCCTCTCCTTGACACTCATTCCAGGCAGCAGGGTGAAGACAATGCTCATTCTTAGGTTCTAGGTTTCAAGTGCAGGGAAGGTAGGATGAATTGAGCCCCACTGGTCTGAGATTCTAGGACCTGGTGGCAACAGACACATCATGCTCTTCTCAAAAGAAATAGCAAAGAATCAGAGCAAACACTCCAGTGCAAATTTGATCCCAGGTGGAATCAGAGAATTGCAGACGTTCACAGCTCAGCTGCAGAGCTCTCGCCCCTCTGAAGCCTCCCTGTCAGGTGGGCATCCAGCCTCCTGATGAATACCTCAAGTGAGGGGGAGCTCCTTGCCTCACTGAGCATACCATTTCATGTTTGAGGTTTTCTGATGTATCTGCATTGAGCCAGCATCTGCTTCCCTGCAGCTCTGCTCAGGAATCTCAGAGAAGGGTCCATGCCCTTGTTCCCTGATATATCAACCGCTTGAGATTTAAAGACCTGTGAATTCCTAATTAATGTTCTATTTGGAACAAACACACTCAGTTCTCTCAGCCTGTCCTAAGGACAAGTCTCAAACCTGTGCTCTGGGCATGTTCCAGCAGCTGACAGCCCCCTCCTGAGTGGCAATGGGTCTCCCGAAGGGTACCTGGGAGATGAATCACAGTTGATTTACTAATATGTTGATGAGCCTGTTAGCCTCTCCCCGGCTGCAGCCTCACTCTTCACAACACTGGAGCGATTCCAGGCTGGACTCTTACCCTGGTGAGGCACCGTTTAGGGACAGTCCCCACCATCTTTCCCATCCTGGCTTAAATCAAGCCCGTCCTACATCAATCTGCTCCTTTTAGGGGAAAGAACACAGCTCTCGAAGCCACTCAGACCTAGCTTCAGGTCCTGCATGGCCTCGGCAAAGTCACTTGACCATTCTGAATTTCTCTTCTGCCTCTGCAAGACAAGATGATGTGGATAAGAGAGTCTCAGATTTGGCTGTTTGTCAGAATCACATCAGGGAGCTTTGAAAAAAACATCAGGGCCTGGGCCCAGCCACTGGAGGCATTCTGATTCACTTGCTCTGGGGTGTGGCTTGGACATGCAAATCTTTTTAAAAGCTCCCCAGGTTTGGGGGCAAGCAGCCAGGCTTGAGAACGATTTATACACATAATGCCCAAGACCCCAAGCAGCTTCTACAATTCCTCCCTGTGTCCAGGGACTCTGGGGTCATGTGCTTTTATTGCTAGATGCTTAAGACAAGATGAGGAGCCCAGCCCTGGATCCCTCTAAAGGCTCCCAGGGGATCAGGGATTCAAACAGGTGTTCTGTGTGTCACTCAGCTTCAAGATGTGTATGTGTGCGTGTGTGTGGTCTCCTCAGCATATGGACCGAGGAATCCATGTGTCACCTGATTGAGACCAACATCAGGGACCAGGAAGAGCTGAAGGGCAAGAAGGTGCCCCAGTACCCGTGCCTGTGGGTCAACGTGTCAGCTGGAGGCAGGTGGGCTGTGCTGTACCACACGGAGGACACTCTGGACCAGAACCAGCAGGTACTGAACTGGGGGGATGGGGACACATCCCCTTATCCCTGTCAGGCGTGTGAGCCTGTAACTAACGACCCTGTCCCCGAGGCTGAGATAGATCAACCCACTTGGCCAGGTTTCACAGCTGGAATGAGATTGAGCCAGCCCTAGCTGTTCTGTGTTGGAGTCACACAGACCTGGGTTTGAATCTGCTGCTAACTGGATGTGCAAACCTAGGCAGGCCACTTAGCCCTCACCGCCTCAGTTTCCATCCTTGTAACGTGGGATGCTAACGATGTACCTTGAAGTGCTGTTAGCAAGCCAGAGATGCTGTGTATAAAGTGTCGTGCTCGATTCTTGGAGGAGAGTAGGCACTCAAACAAAAGCAGTGATTAGTGTTATTACTTTCATTCTACAACCTTAGTCAATTGAGGGACCAGGCCCAGGGCCAGCCCTTCAAAGTGGAATTCCTGTACCTCCCCAGGCAATCAGGGACCCAGGGCTGGAGTAACCTCCATAAACAAACATTTAGATGGTTTTCCCATCCTCCCCTCCCAACATCCCATCCTCCCCCTCCAAAAAGCAAAACTCACCGCCATATCCTTTCCTAAAGCCATCACTTGGCCCACCCTTTTCCTTCCTTCTTTCTTTCCTTCTTTTTTCCCTTTCTTTCTCATTTCTTTTATTTCTTTTTTCTTTTTTTCTCCCTCCCTCCCTCTCCCCTCCCTTCCTCCCTCCCTCCCTTCCTTCCTTCCTTCTCTCATTTATTTATTCAACAGCCATTGAGTACCTCCGGTGTGAAGCCTATAGGACTCAAGAGGAGAGAGCTCGTGCATGAACAGTGACTAGCAGGGAGGGATTGGCACCATGGAGAAAAACAGCGGAAGTTACAGGGGTTAGAGGAGGGGCATGTTTTCCAGGTGACAACCATGGGAGTATCAGAAAGGCTCTTGAGTTAGGCTTTTTCTTCTTTTTTTTGGTGGGGACGGAGTCTTGCACTGTTGTCTGGGCTGGACGCAGTGGTGTGATCTCAGCTCACTGCAATCTCCGCCTCCCAGGTTCAAGTGATTCTCCTGCCTCAGCCTCCTGAGTAGCTGGGATTACAGGAGCCCATCACCATGCCCAGCTAATTTTTTGTATTTTTAGTAGAGATGGGGTTTCACTATGTTGGCCAGGCTGGTCATGAACGCCTGACCTCATGATCCATCAGCCTTGGCCTCCCAAAGTGCTGAGATTACAGGCTTGAGCCACCGCACCCGGTCGGGTTAGGCTTTTAGCATCAATCAGGCACAGGATGCAAAGCATAGATAAGGGGGACGGATATATAAAGTGAGTATAGGATGAGGCATGGCAGAGGGAAGGACTAGGTGGAGACAGGGATCAGAGGGTTGACTACAGAAAATGACCCATGATGGGGTGTATACAGCTGGAAAAGGCTGCCAGGGCAGACTAAGGTCTGTTCCCAGAGGCCTTTGATCATCACAGCATAGATTTAAAATGTGAGCGTGTATGTCTCGAGATATGTTAACTTTGGCTATGCATTAGAACCATATAAGAGTCTTAAAAAAACAAAACTAGGATCCAACACTAGACTATCCAGGCAGAATCTCTGATCAGAGATCCATTCGTGGAGCTCCAAGGTGATTCTAAGGTTGGAAATTATTGCTATGGGCAATGAAAGTTCTTAGGGCATGGTCAGAGTTGGACCAGGAAGATGGAGCTTACAGGTATGGGGGTCCAGTTACTAGCCAGAGGGGCCAAGACCACAGCAAGCACCCAGGACCAAGGTGTGGGCCTGCAGCAGGGGAGATGCCGACAGTCAGGATTTGATGGCTGATGGGATGGGAAGAGGCAGGGTGCCTGGGGTGAGGCGTGGAGGCTCTGGGACCTTGAGAGTGCTGAAGGTCAAGGAGCAGTGGGTCTGGGCAGTGGAGGATGGTCAGGTGCTCAGTCATTGCTAGTGTGACTCTGCCCTTCCCGGTGGAGAGAGGTCTCAGGGCCACTGCAGGTAGCTCCTACTCATGACCTATCTCTTCTTTGGCATTCAGTAGTCCTTGATTTATCCCAAGAGCAGGAAACAAATTTTCAGTAACTGGTGACATTCTCTGGGTGTGATATGGGCCGGGAGCAGGCTGGTTTTCAGGCTGCCTCTCTGGTCCTGAGATTGCCCGCTCAGAGGGGCATCCCCTGAATAAGCTCAGCAGAATGTTAAGGAAGGATGGTGCTGGAGCCACCGCTGTCCTCTCCTCTGCCACCCAGGCTTGACCAGGCATGGTGCTGATAGCAGGCTGCAGGGGCTGGGAGGTAGCAGTGGAAATGCCCTGTGTGTTTTTGCCATGTAGCTGGGTTGTGGGCCAGCTGCTCCTTCCACCTGTTCCAGCATAGGGGTTCAAGGAGCTGGGGCTCCAGGCTAGCTGGGTGCCCTCTGAAATCACTGTGGAAGGCCAAGAAGGCTCTCATCCCTCCCTCCAACTCTGAGGGTAGGGGCCACAGTCTGCCCTCAGCTTTTCCCGAGTCTTAGTCTGGAGCAGATGAGTTCTAAATCCCCTCCGATTGTCTGTCCTGAGGACCTTACACTGCAGGGCTTGGGAAAAAGCTGGGTGGTTTCAGATCATTCTGATAATTCAGGCTTAGCTGGACCCAGGACAGGAGAGAAAGGATGCATCCAGGCCCTGGCTTCTGGGGTTGGCCGTGAAGAGTGAATTCCTGCCCAGTGTCTTGCCAAACAGGCCCAGCACAAAATATCCAGAGGAACCCTGAGCAGGCAGAGGATATAGCAGGCCCAGAATGGGCAGAAGCCTCCACTTCAGAGCTCACCCATAGGCCTCTTTTTAAGAAGGTAAAGAAGAAGCTGTTGTTGCAATTTCATAGATAAGTCAAAATATTATTATTAATAATAATAGCATCCTCCACTTTTTTGTGTTCTTATCATGTGCTGGGCTCTGTGCTCAGTACTTTACATGTATCATCCCATTTAAGCTCCATGGCAGTTCTCCTAGGCAGACAGCCTCACAAACTCATTTTACAAGGCCAGAGACGTTGTGGCAGTTGCCAAGGTCACGCGGCTCAGAACTCAGGCCTGTCTGACTGCCTAGCCACACTGTTGCTTAAGGAGCTAGGTTAGCCAAGGTCACAGCCAGAGGCATTGGAGACACTCAGGCCAGGCTCCCTTACCCTCAGCTCAGGACGCTGAATTGTATGCTACTGTGGACTTGACAGTGCCTAACAGTTCTGAATGCCAGATTCCTCAGGAGCCAGGCTCTCCCCAGCCTCCGATGCCCCCTGGCTGGCTGAGGCCCTATGTCTGAGTGCAGCGCCCCCATCTCCCAGGTTGTAAGAACCACAGTGCAACCCTTCTCTGTGCTGCTGGACTGAATGCCCTCAGAGCAGGCAGCTTCCAGGGTGGGGCCTCATATAAACCCAGGGAGTGGCCGAGGCCTGGGGAGAACCTGGCTCAACACCTGCCCTTTGGGTCTCAGTTTTACACATTTTGATCTGGGACATGATTTCACTAGAGCAAAATTAAGTGCATGAAGGAATCACACATTCCTGGGCCCCACCCTCAGTGCTGCAGAGTGGGTAGGCACCTGGCTGCGGGGGCTCTGTAGGTGTTCTGCTGCAGATGGGGCACCACACCTGCAGCACAGAACAGAGGTAAAACCAGGGTCTCCGCTTTCTGCCAGCTTTGCAGCGCTTTCCAGCTGGCCTCATCTGACAGGGCAGAAGCTTTCTAATAACAATGATGAGGATGAGAATTAAATGTGTGTCATGTTCTGCTGGCACTAAACTCTTTTCAATGCATCCTTTCTTTCCTTTAGATCCCAGTGTCAAATACCGGCTTGCCAGTGTATTTTGTTTGCCATACACAGGTTGAGACTGCAAAGGTTTTCAATTTTAAATTTAGCTAATATTTTACTTTTTTTTTTTTTTTTTTGAGATAGGGTCTCACTTTGTTGCCTGACCTGGAGTGCAATTGTGAGATCAGAGCTCACTGCAGCCTCCAGCTCCTGGGCTCAAGTGGTCCTCCCATCTCAGCCTCCCATGTAGCTGGGACCACAGGTACACACCACCATGCCAACCTGGATAATTTTTAACTTTTTTGTAGAGATGAAGTCTCGTTATATTGCCTAGGCTAGTCTGGAACTCCTGGGCTGGAGGGATCCTTCCCCCTCAGCCTCCCAAAGTGTTGAGATTACAGGTCTGATCTGGTTTCTGACTTCTCTTGACATGTTGGAGGTCTGGCTATTATAAATCTTCTGGATGGCCTGGCATCCGTTGTCTGGAGGGAGTGCTGACTGACTGTCTGGAGACAGCTGGCTATCTCCCTATCGTCAGGCCCTGCCACTCCCTGACAATTCTTCCTGGCACCAAGGCAAGCGTCGGTGGGCACCTGTCATCTTACTGCTTCACCCGCTGACAATACCTGCATAAGCCCTGGAGGCAATTGAGCATGTGATCTCTAATTCAAAAACACAGCCCATGTGGCCTGTGTCCCTCCCTGGTTTCCTTAGATAGCTCTGTTTAAAGTCCTTCTTTAATAATGTCCTTTGAAACTAATACTGCTATTCACCCATTTAAGTGATGACGCTATCAGGACTCTGAAAGAGTGAGCAATTTGCCAAAGATTCTATAGGCAATCCAACCAGAGCCAGGACTCCAAGGCAGGGCCTGTGCCCAGGTGTGCAGCCTGTACCCGGATCCGCTCCGGCACCGCCATCCACACACACAACACAAATGAGAATGTGCTCTCTAGGCCTGCACAGCGCTTGGCCTGCCAAGCTTTAGACAGAAGTCTTGACTCCAATCCAGAGGCCCGACTACAGAGCTGGTATTTTTCTTTACTACATATCAAGCCCTTGGCTTCTAAGAAATGGGAAATTCCAAGCCCACGGGTGCTCTCGCTTCTCCCCACAGTGCTCCTACATCCCAGACATCCTGGACAACTACCAGATGGCCCGGGCCAAGGTGGAAAAGGTCAGAGCCAATTTCCAAGAGAAGCAGGTCTTCTACTGCTTCTCAACAACTCTGGTGAACGAGACCAGCGTCCTGTACCAGCGCCTCTACGGGCCCCAGGCCCTCCTCTTCTTCCTCTTCTGGCCCACCTTCCTGCTGACTGGTGGCCTCCTCATTATCGCCATGGTGAAGAGCAACCAGTACCTGTCCATCCTGGCAGCCCAGAAGTAGAGCCATCCATGCCATACCCTTTGTCAGGCCACAGGGGACTAGCTGGACCCCCAGGGCTGCTCCCCACTTGCAGATCCATGCCTTCTCCACCTGCCCTCTCATTCTTCCACCCCAATCCACCCTGTCTTCTGTTGCAGGACTGATTTTGATACATCCTTTTGTGAAGTCATTTCCTGCTCAAGAATGTACAATAGCTCCCCAGTGCCTTGGAGGCCATCAGGCCAGCCAGTTATAGCTCTCTATTACCTGTCCCCACTCAACTGACTCATCCCTGTTTTCTGCTGCATCACTGTGTGCCCTGCAGAGAACGATGATTGTCACCTCCGTGTCTGTGTTTTCCCTGTTGACTCAAAGGGCTACCCATCCTCCCCTGGAAGCTGTCCTCAGCGAACCTCAGTTCTTGGTTTGAATTCTCTAATAAGAACACCAGTAACTCCCATTTCGAGAACACATTTACAATATTACTATTTTTTAGGATATGAAGTGCCAAATATATTTTTAATTCCAATATTAATAAATACACACAAAACAGCAATCAGTTGTATGGAAATACACCAGAACTCATCTAAATATTAGCGGCGGGCTGGTGGTTAATTTCTGTTTTCTTCCTTATCTCCCTTTTTATTTTTGCCGCTTTTCTAAATTCTTGATTATAAGAAGGTTGTGTTTTATCTTGTTTGTTTTTAATCAGGAAAGCAACAGTAGTTGCCATTTTGGAAAAGTTGAAAGAGTGTGTCCTCCTCACAGAAAAAGATGGAAGTGGGTCTGGGGACGGAGTCTTGCTCCAGTCAGAGACAGCTGCTCGGAACACACGATCTTAAAAGCCCCTCTGGAGGAAGGGGCTTTTTAATCCTTCATGATATAGAGAAGGATTTACTCTTTAACTCGAAGGTAGAGATTCTGGCACTGAGCCTGCTGGGGAAGCCTATCTCAGATTTGAAAAAGGCAAACTGGGAAGAAGCCATCGCCTTTACCATTCCCACTCCAACTTTTCCTAGAATAATGACTGTCCAAGTGTCGTCCCTGGACCGGCAGCATCAGGATCCTGTGGCAGCTTGTAAGAAATGCACACTCTCAGACCCCTGTCCCAGCCCCATCAAGCCGAAAGCCCTGCGTGGCATGGGGGAAGCAATGCTCTGTGTTCCAACAATGGCTGTAGGGGATCTTTGCCACACCTCGAGCCGGAGAACTACTGGGATAGGAAGTGAGTGGCCTGTTGCCAGCCTTTTCAGAGCAGATGTGTGACCATTTGGGTATGAAGTTAGGCTGGTGTCTCTGAAGTTTCTTCCAGTGTTGTGAGTCTTAGATGCAGCCCTTGGGTTTGAATCCTGTCTCTACCTCTGCCTGATTTCACCTCTTTTATTCTTAGTTTTTTTTTTTTTTTTCATCTATAAAGAAGGACTCTTTCTGGGTAGTTGGGAGGGCTGAAGGAATGTCTGACACATCAGACGTGTCCAAAATGGCAACTATTGGTTGTGTGTGTGTGTGTTTGTGTGTGTGTGTTTTCTTAACTTCTATTTTAAATTGCAGGGTACATGTTCAGGTTTATTACACAGGTAAACTTCTGTCTTGGGAGTTTGTTGTACACATTATTTCATCACCCAGGTATTAAGTCTAGTACCTGCTAATTAAAGAAAATGTGACACATATACACCATGGAATATTATGTAGCCATAAAAAGGAAGGAGATCATGTCTTTTGCAGGGACATGGATGGAGCTGGAAGCCTAATATTATCCTTAGCAAACTAACACAGGAGCACAAAATGAAATACTGTATTTTCTCACTTAGAAGCGGGAGCTAAATGATGAAAACACATGGACATAAAGAGGGGAACAACACACACTGGGGCCTTTTGGAGAGTGGAAGGTAGGAGAAGAAGATCAGAAAAAAAGAACTGTTGTTAATAACAAGAATAAGTCATGAATACTCTGAAACTTCCAGAAGTTATACCAACAATGTTATCTGGCATGTATGGGTGGTTACTTATTCTGTGCCAGGCACTGTGCTAATTAGTTTGTCTTGTAAAGAAAATGAGGTACTCCTCAATCTGCCTCATAGTTGACAAGAATCAACAAAGGACAGTAGCTAAATATGTGGACTTGGGATGTGCACTATTTGGGTTCAAATTCCGACCGTGCCATTCAGGAGGCTGGTGACTTTGGGAAAATAACCTCTCTGTGCCTGTTTTCTCATTTGCAACATAGAAACTAATAATAGTATCTTTCCATAGAGTTTTGGCATGAAATGAATTCTTATGTAAATTTCCTTGGATAGTGACACATGGTAAGTGCTATCGAAGTTACTATGAAAAACTGAGGCTGTAAGAGGTAACTGGCAAAGGCCATCTGTAAAGTGAGGGGCTAGGACTTCAGCCTGGAGCTATGTGATTCCAGAGCCTGGCATCTCAACTACAGAACTCAGGAGAGCCAGCCGAAGGGCTGAGGGACAAAGCCACCCAAAGCCACAGGGACCAGGCAGGGAGCAGTGTTGCATCCCTGAAACCCAGATGTCCTCACGCAGGTTGGAGTTCTGAGGGGAGGCCCTGGAATCTGCACCAGCATCTTCCACTTCCAGCCAGGGAAGCCTGATGTATCCCTGCGGGCTCCAGTTTCTTACCTGGTGGACCTTCCTTCCAAAGGCAGGCAGCTCACCATTCCCCAGAAATTTTTCCTTCTGGGGCCAGGGAAGTCTCAAGGGTCCTCATCTGAGTCTTTTAAGAAAGTCCTAATTGTAATATTGTACTATAGTTTTGCAAAATATTAAATATTACCATTTAGGACATTAAGTAAAGGGGACATGGAATGTCTCTGTATTATTTCTTACAGCTGCCTGTGAATCTACAATTATCTCAAAATTTAAGTTAAACAAAAGGAAGAAAAATAAGAAAGAAAGTCTCAACTGGGAGTCTGATCTAAAAGAGTCTATTTTGTCAGTGGTTTCCATGCACCTGAATTTGGGACTAAAAATACACAGAAACTCAGAATACCCAAAAAATTCCTGCAGGGTAAAAGGCCATGCTCCTCTAGAAAAATTAGTGTGTGGTCACCACTGACCCATAAATTTTTAATGATGACCTTCATTTGCTTGAGACAGATGTTCTCCTCTTGTCAACAGAGACTGGCCTTTTATCAAATGCCACAACTGTCTGCTGCTCACAGAACTTTACGCACAGGATAAGCATGAAATGATGGGCATTTAGGCATGATGGACTTAGACACTGTGCCTATGTGTTCTCTGCAATAATAGCTGCCTGGAGCAGAGAACCTTCACCAGTTCTTAATAAAGCACTCTGCTAATGAGTGTCTAGTGCTTCCATCATTTATGATTTTCCTCTCATGGGCCAGTGACCCACACCTGGAGAGGTGCACCTGGATGGCTCTCCCATGTGTCCTCCCCTGAAACTCAGAAACAATGGTGGAAATCAGAGGCAAGGAGCCCCCTGAGCTCCAGAAGTGGGGTGGAAAGGACCCTGGGGGACATCCTAACAGTGCCAGGCCTCAGACAGAGCTTCAACTCATCAGCCCGAGCTGCAACCAGAGGAGGAAAGAAAGGAGGGTTTCTTCTATTTTTGAAGATCTCAGGGGACTGGAATTTCACTTCAGTTTTATGGTATTTTTGCTTGCTTGCCTGCAAGGAACTTTGTGTCTTCTTACCATTCTCCCTCCCTACCCCTCACCAATCATTGTGAAGGGCTTCCTTCTTCACAGTGAAGACTCAGCATTATGCAAATTTAAAATAGTGCAATATAAAATATTAACATAATCATTTTTTGTGACTTAGTGAAGTGATACCAGCTCCTCCTCTAAATCAACAATTCCTCCAAAATTTGTCTTAAACTCCTTAGGTCAGGGCATTGGAAACTGCGCTTATTCTATTGTTCATTGGCAGCACATGCTGTTACATGAGAATACCCCATATTCTTTGAATTAGTCTTGTGTTTGGGGGACTTTGAATTCTATGAAATATTTAAGAAGACACTGTTTGAACAAAGTGCCACCCATCCTGTACCTCACCAGCCATTGTCCTGTCACATGGACAGGAAAGAAAAAAACCTAAGAAAGATCAGACAAACATGGGCAAATTCACTACAGTCTAGTGTAGCAGTTCTCGAAGTGGAGCTTACAAAGTCAAAACTCTTTATAATAATGCTAAGACATTATTTGCCTTTTTCATCTTCATTCTTTTATAAGAGTACAGTGGAATGTTCCAGAGGTTATGTAACATGCATTATTACAATAGTCTGAATGTTGAGGTAGCAATAAGATTCCAGCTGCCTTTATAAATCCGGACTTTAGAGATTTGCAAAAAATGTAAAGCAATCCCAGTTCTTCCAATATAGTTTTTGGCGCATATAATTGTTTTTCACAAAAATATGCTATTTTTGTTAACAGCTAATGGATGTATTATTATTTAAAAATAAGTAAATTCAAATTGATTATTTTTACCATTCTTAGTTCTAATCTCGAAAATGGTAACTGTTAATAGATATAACTCGTATACACCAAAGCTCTCAGGATCCTTACCTTGTTCAAGTTTGTAAAGCGGTCCTGAGGATGAAAAGCTTCAGCACTGCCAGTCTAGTTCTTCCAGAGACCAGGCCTTCAGGCCCCTCCCTCACTATGCCCTGTAGAAATGTGAAGGTTTCCACTAGGCGCCATCAGATTCCCCCTGGGGCCAGGAGGAGGGCTTTCATTTTCTCCATCACCTCTGGCTCCCAGATCCTGCTCCCACAGATGAGTCAGTTGATGGATCATCATTCTTTCTACGGTACTCTCCTGGATCTTTCTCATGTCACCTCTGACGCAGAACTCAGCCTCATCCTAGCTCTGCACAACTCTCCCTCCCAACTCATATAAGTACGTTTTCACCACCCAACTTCCTCAAAGGATTCAGGAGATGAGAAAGAGGGGTGCATGGATGCAAAGCCGACAATTTCAAACTGAGTATTAGACCACATTTGTGATTCCTCCTCAGGTCTGAAAGTCAAAGGTGGCTTAGATGGACTCTGATCTCCCATAATCTTCATCATCCCACATCAACCTCCCCTATCCCCAGTACACATAAAACAAAAGCAGGAGCTCGAGAGGCACAGGCAACTTTGGGATATGTCTTCTGTCCCCACGCCCGACGAGATTGCTGCATGGAGTCCTCCTCCTGTGTCAATTCTGGAGCCCCTGCTACTCAACTCCCCTTTGATTTCACATGTTCAAATACAAACTCTTCTTCTCTAAAGGCCAGTAAGACTTTAAAGATCATCTAGTGCTTCCCCACTTTCTGTTTGGTGCTTGAACTCTTTTGTGCCACAGAGAGATATTTGGTCTTTGGTACAGAGATCCTTTAGGGATGATAGGAGTGTCTTTTGTTCTAATGAGACAACTCTTGGTGGACCTGTAAATAGTTTCAGTATGGGGGCTGCTTGCCAGAAGGACCAAGCCTTGACTAGAGAGTTAGAACCTTCAGCTCCACCCTGCAACCTCTGCAAGGGGAAGAGAGGCTGGAGGTTGATTTGAGTCACCAATGGCCAGTCGTTTAACAATCATGCCTACATAGGGAAATCTTTATAAAACCCCTTAAATAATAGGGCTTGGGAGCTTCTGGGTTGGTGAACACATCAAGGTGCTGGGAGAGGGCACAGAAGCTCCACACCCCCACCCTGCATCCTGCATACCTTGGCCTGTGCATCTCTTCCATCTGGCTTTTTCTGAGTTCTATCCTTTGCAATAAACATGTAATACTAAGTAAAGTGCTAATAGTAAGTAAAGTATTTCCTTGAGTTCGGTGGATCGCTCTAGTAAATTATTGTATCCAACACTGGAGGTGTGGGGGAGGTTGTGGGAATGCCCTGTCAGTCAGGTAGAAATGTGAATAGCCAGGGCACCCTATTGGTGGTTGGCATTTGGATGGGGCAGTCTTGTAGGAATGAGTTCTTAACCTGTGGGATCTGAGCTAACTCTGGGTAGTCAGTGTCAGAATTGAATTAAAGTGTAGGACACCCAGCTGGTGTAAGAGCTAGTTGGTATTAGTAGGAAAAAAACCCCTCTTATGTGGTGTCAGAAGTATTGTCTGACACAGTCAGAAAGGGAGAACACAGTCACTCTTTCTACACTACTTAATGACAACCTGCAGCAACACCTTTTTTGATGGATAACTCACTATAGCAAGATGCACCCACTTCCATCTGGGGATATATTTAGCTGATCACTTCCTGTGCAAGAACCTGTCATTCCTAATGGTTACAATGGCTGGCATTTGCTGAGCACCCACCTGAATGCCAGGATCTTTCCAAGTACAGCTCATTGAACAATATCCTTCGGTTATAATTAGCACCTCCATTTCACCAATGGTCCAATGGAGGCACAAGGAAAAGATTGAACTTGCCCCAGGTCAGAAGTTAGCAAATAGCAGAGCTGGGATTCAAATCTAGGCAGTATTGCTCCAGACTATACTCTAACCACCGGGAATCCTGTTCTTTAGTCTTTATCCCACATCAAAAGTGGAAAATGACAAGCAGGTCAAGGTCAACTATTGAGAGCTTGTCAGATGCATATGTATACCTTTCTGTAACAGAACCCAGGCTCTCAACGGACTCCCTGGGACCATACATCTGAAGTGTCAATAGATGTGGGGGTGATGGCCAAGCAGAAACATCTGGAAAAGTCCTGCAAATGTTTTGCTGTTGGCACTGCCAGACAGGACCACAAGGTCAGCTACAACCTGCCCGAATCCATGCTTTCAAGCCCATAGCTCATCACACGCTCAACTGGAACCCAGACATGCCATGGTTACAGCGATCCTTGAAAGTCACTATGAAAATACAGAACAGAAGGGAGTCTGGTCCACCCAGCAGGGCTCCTTCTCAGCAGCTGTACCCTCCTGTCATTCATCTCTACTTTCTTTCACAGGTGTTCCCAAACCATGGGTTTAACCATGTGCTCTAGAATTTGTTCAGGAGTTGACTGCATGCTTGCTTACATATTGCCTTAGAGTCCTCTTTCACTATCTTTAATTAAACTTAGGCCATGTCACACCTTCTTGGTATCTAATTAAATTTTCCGTGGCTCCACTGGTCATAATCCCTCATTCCCCTCTGTTTTTTCTTTCCGATGCTTCCAAATTGAAATCTCCTCGGCCACAGGCCAGAACCCCACTGGTTTGAAGCAGTCTGAGCCATAGGAGGAGCTCCTGACCTCATGGGAGCCTCTCAGCCATGCTGGGCCATTGGGCCCAGGTCTCAGATCTCCCTCCTTGAGTAGCAGATGGGAGCAAAGACAACACCCAAAAGAGAAGTGGATATTGTTAGCTTTTCCATCAGATCATTCGCACCAAGCAGCCTCAGCCACCATTTATTTTTCACTCTCTCAGGACTTGTTTGAAAGGCCTTTTTCTCATGCTTACAATTTTAGTGGGTAAGATACAGCTGAGTATGGCATTATCCTAATGGCTCTAAATGATGTTTTTGTATTTGTCTTTGAGCGGGAGCCTGCAGGGAGAAAAGCTCAGGAAAACAAGAGTTTGAATCTGTCTTGTTTAGGACTTTGGGCAGTTTATTTAATCTTCCTGAATCTCAGTTTCCCCAATCAGAAAATGAGCCTCACAGCCTTTGTTTTACAGGGTTCATTGAATCATCAATCATGAATGTGAAGTACTCAGCACAGTGCATAAAAGATGCTTCACAAATATCTGTTCTCTCTTCAAGCAAGCGTATCTCCTTGCACCGCTAATTCAGATTCTTTTCTGCTAGGGCTCAGAGAACTCTCTCCCACCACCTTTTCCTCTCTAGTAACTTCCCGTCTTTCTTGCTTGTGGGCCTGATTGACAACTGCCTCGACTCCCTGTCCCTCCCCTCTCACTTCATTTCTAACTGTATCCCACCTTAAAAATGTTGACCACAAACAGACTGCCTATCTTTGCTTTGAACTTTCTTGATTCTACTTGTATGAACCTAATTCCTGGGGGGAAAATGGTCCTATCCACAGAGGCCATATTCCTGCCTCACTGAACCATTCCAAGGGTTGAAGGACCTGCTTCCTTGAGAGTCCACTTCATGGTAGAATCATGGCCCATGATAATAATAGGCCTGGCCGGAATAATCCTCCCAGTGCCAGGTAGGCAAACTCGTTGGCCCAGAAATCAGGCTTAATTGGAAATTAAATTGCTTTTCCATGCCAACTGCAGGATGCCTATACCCACAGCTAATTTATCAAGGTGATGCCTTATCTCAAGGAAGCCTGTGGGAATGGAGCGGCTGCATCAGCAAAATTGCAAACGTGGTCCTGATGAGAAGAATTTTCTTTAAAGTACAGCTTAAACCCTTTGAGTTTCTCATTTGGGGTTTGGCGCATTTAATATCACTTCTTCCCCCTTGCCAGGCTCTGTGCCAGGGCCTCGAGGTATGGATACCAGCGGAACAGGCACTGCATTGGAGCAGCTTCCAGGACTAGTGACAGAAAAAGAACCATGCAAGCAAAGATTCCAAAGCTGTAGCACTTTACTTAGTTGTCCAGGGATGAGTAGCTTATGGAGGTAGAGAATATCATGAATAGAGTCACGGTTAAGAAATTGATTTTTATATTTGCACTGATACTAACAGTTCATGATCAAGGGTGTGTGGCACTCTCCACCAAGCCCTTTACACACATACATTCCATTCTCTGGGAAACCGTAGGAAACAAATACACTAGGGTTTTCATTACCCCCATTTTACTGATGAGGAATCTGAGTCTTGGAAAGTAAGCACCTTGCCTTATGTTATTCCTTCCCACCTAATAGGCAGTGGGAAATTTGAAATAAGATAATTTCATGCAGAACTTATGCCTTTAAATACTATACTATACTGCTCCTTTATTTCCCCAGCTTTTTATTTTGAAAATATCCAACTACAATGCAAATTGTGAGCATGCCTGCCCTTCACCTGAGTTCACCAGTGGTGATCAGTGTCTTATCATATTGCTGTTTTCTCCCTGTCTCTGTCTCTGTGTGTGTGCACGTGAATATGTGTTTCTGAACCATTTGAGAGTTAGGCTGAGGAACACAGAACAGAAGGCTGGTTTGGAAATCATGTGGGGACCAGTCTTGCTGGAGGAGAATGTGTGTGTTGTGGGGCTGGTCACAGGGAGACAGAAATAGGAAGTGGGCTGAGGTCTGAGACTGTAGGGTTAGGGCTGGGAGTGCCAAATCTGGCAGTTTCGGGTGTATTGCAACATAGCATGAACAGCCAGTGATATGCCAGTGAAAGCAGAACTTTCATTCTTTCTCATATTGAGAACTATAAAATTGAAGATGTATATTTAGTGAATGATACATTTGTGGTTTCTGATTAAATATGGATGCTTATGGAAGACAATTTAGACAAGGCAGAGAAGGATCAAGAAGAACTTTAAAAACTAACCTTTAATCCCAGCTGAAACCCACACTAATGCTTCCATTTATTTCTTTTCTATTTTACTTTTCCATACACATCTATTCCCATAGATGAACTCCATTGAGCATACAGTTTTTTTTCTCCTGGTTACCTACTTGATATGATATCAATAGCAGTTCTGCAGGTTATTAATGAGTTCTTAAAATAATTTTTCAACAGTTTAATATTATCCCATCAGATAGAGGAGCCAAAATTTATTTAAAGCACATTTTTTTCCATTGACACTTAGATTGCCTCCAGTTTTTCACTATTATAAATAATGCAATAATACCATAATGAATACCTCTAAATAAAAGTCTGTGTGCACATCTGTGATGATTTGCTTAGAATAGTTTTTTAGAAGGAGGGTTTCTGGGTCAATGGGTTGGATGGGCCATCTTTTTGGAATGGTGTGGAGGAGTCAGAAAGGAATAGAAATGGAAAGAAATGAAGTCTGCAGGCTGCTGCAGCAAAGTGGGTGAGAGATTAGAAAGGTTCAGACTTCGGGAATGGTTCTGAGAGTGGAAAGGGAGTGACAGATGGAAAGAACAAGGCTCAAGGCTGGGACATGTAAAGAGAAAGGTAAAGTAAGGAGAGAGGGGTCTGCTTTGGTTTTACAAGGATTGAGTAGGGGCTAGACAAAGAAGTTCAACTGGAAGGGTCTAGTGGTCCTCCCTCGCATCATCCATCCATCCATCCATCCATCCATCCATCCATCCATCATCCTTCTATCCATCCTTCCATCCATCCATCCATCCTTCCATCCATCCATTCATTTAGTGAGCCCCTACTCTATGCCAGGCCTTGTGCTGGGGGCTGGACATTCTTTTCTTTTTCTTTTTTGAGATGGAGTTTGACTCCTGTTGCCCAGTCTGGAGTGCAATGACGCGATTGCAGCTCACTGCAACCTCCACCTCCCTGGATTCAAGCAATTCTCCTGCCTTAGCCTCCCAAGTAGCTGGGATTACAGGCTTGTGTCACAATGCTAGGCTAATTTTGTATTTTTAGTACAGACAGTGTTTCGCCGTGGTCAGAGTGGTCTCAAACTCCTGAAGTCAAGTGATCTACCCTCCTCAGCCTCCCAAAGTGCTGGGATTATAGGCATGAGACACTGCCCGGTCTTCGCATTCCTAAATAACTTAAGATGTAGCCCCTGCCCTCCCAACAAGTTCATAATCCAGCTAAGGAGCCACCTGTAGGCCTGGAGCTTAAGAAAAGAGCTAAGGCAAGAGAGAGAGACGTAGGAGTCTCCCTTACAGGTGAGGCCATGAGAGGGAGAGTGCAGAAATGAAGGGAAGAGATGAGGGATCTTGCTTGGGCTTAGTCTATGAGTCACCGACTGTGTGGCAATGAAGAACTATTTGCTTGGGGGACACCACTTCCAGGAGGGGCCAGGTTACCCTCCATCCCTGTGCCCCCAGCTACCAGCCAGAGGAGGCTCTGTTTTGAGGGGACCTTATTCAAGGGTGTTCCTTGCTCTGGCCTCAGTTTCCTCACCCTTACACTGAGGACATTTGGAGAAGTCTCACACTGGTCACTGTGCCATGTAGCCTTGACTTCCAGTGACATACTGGCCACCTTCAGACGCTCAGAAGTTCCCTTGGACAGACTGAAAGTCCCAGATCTAATGAACCTGGAGGAGCCTGTGCCTGCTGTCTTTCTACTTCATGGTGCCCTGTGAGTAGGCCAGCAGTCACAGCAGATGCTCAAAGAAGTGTCAGAGCTTGCCTGCCCATGGGGCTTTGTGGTTTGAGCCAGCTTCTCCCCTCCAGGGTGGAGGTGTCCTCAGGGGGCTCTGATCCAGGCTGCAGTGACTGCCACAACATCAAGGTCTTAGGCTTCTTCCATCTCCTTCTGTTGATTCCTAGGTAGACTACACAAAAACAAGGTTTTACCACCCCTTCTTATTTTTCATCAGTAGGAGAGTGTGGGCCAGTAGTGGGGCAGGAGTGCTGGACAGCCTGGCCTAAACAGTGCACAGAAGATTTTAAAGGTTCTGGACATGAAGAGCTTGTTCAATGAATGGAGTGTGACCTCTCCTGTCTCATCTGCCTAGAATAAGCCTCTTTGTCACTGACACTTGCATCCCAGGTAGCGAAAAGAAAGGCAAAGAGAACATTGAAAACATCTCTGACTCCTTTCTGGCCCACATGAGTGATTTCAGTCACCCAGCCATTTCCCGAGACATGGGAGGTCCCTGGTTTGACTAGGTTGCAATGAGAGGAGATTTAAGCTCAGCCCTTACAAACAGCAATGCCAAATAAAAGCAAAAACACCCCATTATTTGCTGAATCCTTAATTTGACGCAAGCACTGCATGAAACAGTTTCAAGTTCATTACTTTAATGATAATGGCATTATTGCACACATTTTATAGAAAAGGAATCTAGGCTCAAAGTAGTGACTTCCTTGGACTTCCCAAGGTCATACAATTTGGTGGTAATGGATTTGGCATCCAGTGAACTCCAGAAGTCCTGTTTCCAGGAGGTTCTGCATCCTCAAGGGTTGGAGGGGAACACAGGCAGGGGAGCCAGCTGCATCTGCAGCCCCCAGATTCCTTCAATGGTGACTGCTCACTTCACGCCCTCCCAGAGGAACCTCTTGGCTGAATGGAGCACAGCACAGTGGACACCATCTCCAGTCCTTTCCCAATGGAAGGTTCCCCTCTCTCCATGCCAAGAATAAGTCAAATATGAACCAAATGGTCCACCAGCTGCAGTAACTGAGGAAGGCCATTCTTAGGATGGTAGCCTGGTAAGCCAGATGACTATCTTAATTAACCTCTCATGTCCTGGATGCAAGAAAATGGGCAGCCTTGCTAAGAAGGAAGTGTGGATGGACAGAAGGACATGGTAAGGGTGGATATAGACCTGGTGCCTTTAAAGGGCATGCAGTGCCGAGCCTATAGGGAATGGAAAGAGGATCCAGAGGCCCAGGTTCAAGGGCCAGCTCTGCCTCTGGCTTGCTGGGTTGACTTCCCCAGGCCTCGGGTTCCTCATCTGCCAGCTCAACCTCTCAACTCCCAATGAGGGCCTATTATGTGCTTAGTATATAGCAGTAAAAAAGCTATTACACTAAGTGAAATAAGCCAGATGCAAAAGGACAAATACTGTTCATAATTCACTTACATGAGGAACCTATAACAGTCAGGTTAGCAGGATGGATCATTCAAAGCCCTGCAGCAGGTACTGGGGAACTAGCCGAGTCTGGGCTAAAGTCCCTGCCCTCACAGAGCTGGACTTCTAGTGGTTGAGCTAGATCATAAACAAATGCATAACAGGGAGATGTTGGCCAAAGGATACAGAGTTTCAGCTATGGAGAATGAACAAGCTCTAGAGATGTAACGCACAGCAAGGAGACCATAGTTCATAAGACTGCACTGTACACTTGAAATTTGCTAAGGGAGTAGTTCTCAGCACACACAGGTAACGAGACTAGATGGGTATGTTCATTAGCTTGACTGGGATAATCAGGCCACTATGTATGTGTGTATCAAGACATCACACTGTACACCTTAAACATAGACAATTTCCATTAAAACATTTAAAAACAAGGAAATACATGTGTAATAGTGTTGCAGGAACAGTAAGCGCTGTGCAGAAAAACCAGGCAGCATTAGGCAATGTGTAGCAGGGGTGAGGAGGGAGCAGCCACCACAGACAGCGGGGGATTTGAATGAATTGAGGGAGACAGCCCAGGGAGATTTGGTGGAAAGAGTGCAGAGCCCAGACGGAGAGGGAACAGAGACTGGGCGGGCCCTGAGGCTGAAGGAGCTCCATGTGCCAGCAAGAGCAAGGCGGCCTGGTGTCTGGGTGCATCCCCTGGGGTGGGGCCATGGGGGAAAGGGAGACAAGCAGAAATGTAGAGGATAGATCATGCAAAGCCAGCGGGCCACCGAGAGGAGTCTGCATTAACTTTAAATGTGTCAAGAAACCACTGGAGACAGTTTCCAGCAAGGGGATTATAATCATATATGAATCATTTTTTTAAAATATGGGAATGGTCCATCAATGGATAAAAAGCAAAATGAAGTATACATACAATGGAATATTTTTCAGACTTAAAAAGGAAGGGAATTCTGATATAGGCTATAATAGGAATGAACCTTAAAGATATAATGCTAAGTGTGGGCTAGGTGCAGTGGCTTGCAATCCCAGCACTTTGGGAGGCCAAGGCGGACTGATCACTTGAACCCAGGAGTTTGAGACCAGCCTGGGAAACATGGTGAAATCTTATCTCTACAAAAAATAAAAAAATTAGTTGGGTGTGGTGGTGGCATGAGCCTGTAGTCTCAGCTATTCTGGAGGCTGAGGTGGGAGGATTGCTTGAGCCCAGGAGGCAGAAGCTGCAATGAGCTGTGTTGAGGCCACTGCACTATAGCTTGGGTAACAGAGCAAGACCTTGTCTCAAAATAAAAAAAAAAAAAGATATTACATTAGGTGAAACAAGCCAGACACTAAAGGACACATACTGTTCATGATTCACTTATACGAGGAACTTAGAATTGTCAAGTTAATAGAGACAGAAAGTAGGGTGGTGGTTGCCAGGGGCCGAGGGGAGGCAGAAATGGGGAAGGGTTTAATGGGCGCAGTGCAGAGTTTCAGTTTTGCAAGATGAAAAATGTTCTGGAGGTGGTGGTGATGGTTGCACAACATGTGAATGTACATAATGCCCCAACTCTGCACTTAAAAATGGTTAAAATAGTACATTTAATGTTATATGTATTCATCACAATTAAAAATATGGGAAAAGATGCTATGCAAAGAATTGTCCATGGGGCTATATTAGTCTGCTTGGGCTATAATGGAATACCACAGACTGGGTAGTTAAATAACAAAAATCTATTGTCCCACAGTTCTGGACACTGGAAGTCCCAGATTAAGGTTCGGGCTGGGTTGGTGTCTGGTAATGTTTCTCTTCCTGACTTGTTGTTGGCCATTTTGTCCTCACACGGCCTTTCCTCTGTGTGTGTGTGTGTGCTCCTGGTGTCTCTTCCCCTTCTTACAAGGACACCAGTCCTGTTGGATTAAGGTCTCAACCTTATGCCCTCATTTAACCTTAATCACCTGCTTCAAGGCCCTATTGTCAAATATAGCCACATTGGGGGTTAGGGCTTTGACACAGACATTTTAAGGGGACATAGTTCAGTCCATGACAGCAGTGACGGTGCTGACAGATTTGACCAGGAGTGTTGAAAGGTACATTAGTATTGCAGTGACCTTTTAAACCACGGTTCTGTGTTTGTGATGTTGGCAAGTTATTCAGCCTCTCAAAGCTCCTGGTGTGGAATAAAAACAACTCACAGAGACAGGCTGGACTGAATATAGGGATCCTTGTAAAGCCCCCAGCAGATATGTAGCACTCAACAGAGGGTGGCGATGGTCATTCCCCTATGCTGCCTGTTGAGTTTGAAATGACAGCCTCTGTTTCTGAACTTGTGAGGCATGGACAGAATTAATCAGCACAGGGATGTTGCGGACCATTCTGCAATTTAATACGCCCCATAGCTGAGAGACATCCCAGGCATCGGGGAACAACCGGCTCCAAGCTGATGTTTGCGATACCGAGCAGCAAGCCTAGGCTTGGCCAGGCATGCCAAGCACTGATGGTTTGAAAAATGTCACTCATACTGGCTCAGGATTAATCAAAAGATTGCAGAAAGAAAATTAGGAGAGGCTAACCCCAGCCTCTCTGATACAAGCCCCAGAATTGCACCCCACACCTGATTCTTGCCCAGTTCTCTGCCTCAGCTTCCAACTGACCTCATTCCAGCAATAAATGAAAATTGGCCAGACTAGAAATACAATGGGAAATCTTGCTGGGTGGTGTTTACTTTTTTCTCCCCTCTCTGTAGTCTTGGCTGTTGGGTCTGCTACCCCATACGTTTTGTTGTTTGACTGTGAAAGGTGACCTGTGGGTATTAGAGTATGGACTGGGGGACTTGAGTCTCAGAGGGCATTCTCCTCAATTACACTCCTTCAGTCAGAATGGAGGCCCTGAAATCCTGATTTCTAAAACAAGATTGTATGTTTGCCTCTTGGCCAAACTGGAAAGGAATCCATTTTGCCTTTGTTGGCTTCTGGATATGATTTTCAGAAACGGAAAAAGTGTAGTGGGAATGGGCTGGGAAGGGTGGGAAAACCCAGGACTTGGCGCCAGACAGCCTAGGCTTCCAGCTGTGGCTATGCTCCATGCTGGTTGTGTGACTCCAAGCCAGGCCCTTCCTCTCTCTGAAGCTCAGTCTTTATATCTGTAAATGGGGTTAATTAGAGCACTCCCCCATGCTAGGGTTCTCATGTGCGCTACCTAAAATGGTGGGCATGGAGCGCTTAGGCAATGCTGGGCACATTGCAGGTGCCACCAGCAGTGCTGCAATTTTATTTAATCTTTAAATTCCAAAGCTGAAAGAGGCCTTTGAAACGAGCAGCTCCTTCATTTTAGAGATGAGAAACTGAGGCCCAGAGAAAGAAGCCAATTGCTCAGTGCAGTGAGCTGAATGTTTGTGCCTCTTCTCCCCCAAATTCACATGTTGAAATCCTCACCCTGAGATGATGGTATTTGAAGTCGGGTCCTTTGGGAGGTGACGAGGTGATGAAGGTGGAGCCTCTCCAATGGGATATGTCTGTAAGAAGAGCCAAGAGAGCTAGCTTACTCTCTTTCCTCCATGTGAGAATACAGCAGGAGATACTCTCTGTAAGCCAGGAAGAGTCCTCACCAGAATCCCACAGTGCTGGCATCCTGATCTCAGACTGCCAGCTTCCAGAACTGCGAGAAATACATTTCTGTTGCTGATAAGCCACCATGTCTTTGTATGATACTTTAAACCATCAGGTTGATAAGCAGCCTGGTGGCGTAAGATAGCAAGCAAGTGTGAGGATTTGAATTCAAACCCAGGTCTGGCTCCAAAGCGGTTGTTCTTTGTACCTCTAGGAACACAAAATGGAATCTCAGTGGCTTCAGCCAGAGAGGACCAAGGTTAGCTTTGTGTTCATGGTCCTCCTACCCTCATCCTAACAAAACAAAGCAAAACAACAACAACAAAAAACAACAACAACAAAGACTTTCTTCTGCCCCTAGACAGGAGATCTGTGAGTGGTAAAGAGAGGGTGGTCACTGGTGAGTCTTTTTCAGGAGTCCTGGCTTCTCTTTCCTCCAGCTGGCCCAGGAGGCCTATGCAATTTCCTCATTTCCAGATCCTCTGCCCAGAAGCTCTTCTCCCCAGCTGCCTGCCTTTCTTTGGGGCCCTCCCTCCTGCACTTCTGGTTGGTGTGCAGATGGACAATGGGGAAGAACCCCCACCTCACCTGGGCACCTGGCCAGCCGTGATGCATGGGCAGTATGGGCCTGCATCCAGGGGCAGTTCCCTAGCAGAACAAGAGAGCGCAATGGGGGCAGGAACAGGCCTTTGGTCTGGCTTGCACTGACTATTCTCATCCAGGTCACTCTGGCTGGTCGCTGCTGTCAAACTCCAGTACAAGAATTCAAACAGGGAGATACGGAGGGGCAGGCTCCAGAGCAAGACTGACTGAGACCAGACCTCAAAAGGGACTCCAGCCACAAAGCCCGATGTTGCTAGGCAGGGAGAGCATTTAGTCATCATTTATTCAACATTCCTGGGCTGCAAGTGCCTGAGTTACCCACTCTAGGCGATTCCCACCTGGTGACTGCTTTTGCAGGGCTCCTACTCTCACAGGACTGGATGGCCAATAAATACATAAACAACTGAATAAAAAGGATCATTTCAATTGTTGAGACATTTTTAATTACAGAACTTGTCATCAAGAGTGACTGGGGGCAGGGGGGATAATTTTGGAACAGCAGTACATCTGGATAGGAGCTGGGAAGAGGACTTGACCCACAGAAGCTCAGCCTTGTGTCTCTTGGCTACAAATCCAAGGTCGCATCATACGAGAAGAGAAGGGTGGTGAACTTGACTTTTGCTGGGCAGCTTTTATGAGCCAGGTCCTGTGCCTGTCTCATTCCATCTCCAGTAGCCACATGCAGTGGAGATTACTGGCCCATTTATGGAAGGACACAGACTCAAGATGGAGAATGGCTTGCCCAAGGCTGCCCTGCAGGTGCATGACAGGGTGGGAGCCCAGGTCTGTCTGGGTCCAGAGCTGTGCTTTCCTGCCCTGCACCCTGCTTCCTTCCACGGCAACTTCACGTCATCACTTCCACCTTTGGGAAGCAATGGGGATATGGGACCTGGGTCTGGTAAGAGAGGTGGCCTAGGGGAGATTCTGTAACCCTTAGAAGACTAGGGAAGATGAGGGTCCCTGTGGCATGACAAACGAGGCCCAGGCCTTAGAAGGGTGATTCAGACGTAACTAGATCCCCTCCTCCCAGTGCTGTGGTGTGGCAGCCTATACCCTCTTGCCTGCCAGAGGGGCCCATTTCAAGCTACTTTTAATTTGGAGCAAACTAGCCACTCCCCTGTGGTCCTGAAGTTAATAGGATATCTGTGCAGCAGTGCCAGGATAACTGGCCCCGAACAAATTATTCCTGCATGGTATCAGGGTTATATGGGAGAAAGATCAGGAGGCCCCAGAGAGGGGCAGGTGGTCCCACCTTCTTCTCTGCCCTCTGCTGTGAAACTATGGAGACCCCAGTGAGCACCTGGACAACTCAAATGGGTCAGCGAGTGCTGGGCCTGCTGCAGAGGGGCAAGGGTGGTGAGGCCAGTAGGCTGGAATGAAGGCTACTGGATATCAGGAGGGCCAAGGTGAGCACATGCACCTCCTGGCAGGCTCCAGCTTGGGGATGGAGAGGAGCTAGGCAGAGATCCAGAAGCCCTGGACAATCAAGCTTTCTTCTGGTGACAAGGCACCACACTCAGAGGTTCCAGGGCTACTGTGGGGTTGTTGTAACATGACCCGAGGGCCTGCTCAGCCCTCACTGCCAGAACAGTGAGCGAGCCAGGACTCGGATGGTGGGGACTCTTTTTCCCAGCAAGGAGAAGCATTGAAGCTTAGCCTCTCATGGGACAGGTGGCATCCTCCTTTTGGTAGAGGGCATTGTAATATCTTACATGTATCAAAGTTCCCAGTGTGAAGGCCTCTGCTTTCCCAGACAATTCTAGTAAACAGCTGCAACACCTCAATTCCAGTCTGCCTAGTGTCCAAAACTTTGTGTATTTTCCCACAGACAAGGCCACTTTTCACACTTGCCCTTTAAGAAGGGAGAGCCATGGGGGAGCGGTCCTCCTGGGACAGAGCCTACTCAGTGTCTGGCAGGTGCACACCTGCCCAAAAGGTGATACGGATACTGAGAGAGCATGGGTATGGCTGTCTTGCTGACCTTGGCCTCTGGAGTGTTCCCTTTTCCCATAACCCAGGTGATGACACTTTGTGGAATTTGTCACAACCCTTTGCAAGACAGGTGGCTGTTCTGATGAGACCCAGCAGGGAAACCCACTAACAAAATTAGTGGGAAGCTGGAGGACTCTGCTGGTGGCAAGGTGGGGGGAGTAGTGCAGGCAGCCGCGACTTCTCCAGCCCTGGGAGTGCAGAGGAATGCACCTTGTCTTGGCCCCAGCAGGACCTGGGTTCTAATCCCAACTCTGCCACTCACCAAGGGAGCCACCATGCTTAGCTAAACCTCAGTTTCCTTATCTGCTGAAATGGTGATTGCAATCTCTGCCTCCAGGATCAAGACTAGAATGAGGCAAGGAAGATGCCTAGGGCACAAAATGTAAGAGGGGGCTGTGTGAGAGCAGAGCTAGCATTTGCCTATGTGCTGCTAGTCCTCACTCGTATCATCATTTCATTAAAAAACAGTCTTGTGCCATTTATTATTATTATCTCCAATTAAAAGTGGGGAGTCTTGGCTGTGGGTGGTGTTCAAATCACACAACCACCTCACACAGCTGGTGGTGAGAGGCAGAGTGGTTCTCTAGCCCGGCCTGCCTGAAGGCAGAGTCCATGGCCAGGTCCAAGGTCAGTCTCTTGAGGATCTTGGACAGCAGTGGGAGGAGGCCAGAGGAACAGTGTGTCTCTGACAGGGCAGCTGAGGTTTTGTCTCAAAATGCGGGGCAAGAGGGGAGAGTTACAGCTCCAGGGCCTTGTCCTTGAGCTAGGTCTCATCTTCCCCCACCCTTTCCCAACCCCCGCAGCCTCATGGGCGGCCTGGAGGACACTAGAAGCTCTCCTGGATTGGATTCCTCCCTTCTGCTCACTTTGGCTCTGTCATCTGTGCCTGGGGTAACATTTGTTCCCAGTGTGCAGAAGGAGATGAGTTGAAACCTCCCCAGCCTGAATGGAGCCTGCTCAACTTCTGGCTCCTGCCAGCAGTCCCCAGGAAGTCTGTGAGGGGAGTGGGGAACTGACTGTGCAGAAAGAGGAAGAGGCAGGTTCCCCAGACCCCCAATTTCACCAAATATCTCAGCCAGGAGCTGGACTTCTCCTAGGTTAAACAGCAGGCAAGGGTCTGGCTCTGGGAGTCACGCTTTCGACTCCTAATAAGGAATCAGGTGAGGGAGATGGCTCTGGGCAGGCCCTTAGGAAAACAAGTTCAGCAGAGGCGAAGCAATGGTCTAAAGTCATCCAGTGACTGGACATGGTGCTTCATGCCTATAATCCCAGCACTTTGAGAGGCTGAGCCAGAAGGGTCTCCTGAGTCAGGAATTTAAGATCAACCTGGGCAACACAGCAAGACCCTGTCTCTACAAACTATCAAAAATTAGCTGGTTGTGGTGGCACAAGCCTGTAGCTTCAGCTATTTGGAAGGTTGAGGTGGGAGGATTGCTTGAGCCCAGGACGTTGAGGCTGCAGTGAGCTGTGATTGCATCACTGCACTCAGCCTGGGGAACAGAGTGAGACCATGACTCTAATTAAATAAATAAATGAAGTCATGCAGTAACTGACAGGTCCATAGGCTTTCGTAAAGTGATCGTGAAATGGTGCTCTCAGGGTCTGTGCCTGGTGCTGAGAAAACAAGCAATGAGTGAGAGGGAGTCCCAGCCTGGAGGGGCTCCCAACCACGAAAGTACCAGCTAATGACAGCAGTCGAATCCATCAGTACCACTGAGCACCTAATAGGCAGGAAGCTTTATCTACACAATCTCATTCAATTCTACAAGCAGGATCTTGTAATTCCATTTTATAGATGAAGAAACTGAATGCCAGGGAGGTGAGGGACCCAGCCCGAGGCTTCCAAGCCAGTGTGCAGAGTCCAGGGACGTCCCCGTCTGGCAACCAATTGTGCTTCTCATTGCTTTAGTGGTTTGTGATATTCTTTAAATTTGGGAGAAATCCAGTAAACAAAAAAAATAAAAATAGAACTAGAGGGGTGGGAGTGAGGATGCCAGAAGACTGTCTACCCAGTCTTTCCTTCTGGGAACAATTAATGCCCTTCCCTAGACACTAAGCAAACTCAGACAGAGTTTGAATGTTTTATATGGCTGGAGGCTCATAAAGGCTGGAGGCTGAAGGCTGGAGGCTGGAGGCTGCAGACTCAGCTTGCTGCAGCTGAACAGAGTTCAGAGAGCGTTTGCTGAGCACCTGTGGGACAGGTGTTGCATAGTGCTTCCTAGAAGGCTCCTGTGCCAGGTGTCATCTCAGGCTGATGGCTGGTGTCCGTGCCATGCAGTGCTGTTTCATTCATTTAACACAGCAAAGCACATACTCCATCCTGGGCACCATACTAGTAGCTCTGGCTACAGTGGTGAGCAAAAAAAATGCACATGGTCTTGCCCTCATGGAGCTGAAGTATAGTGAGGAAGAGAGCCTTCAGCAAACATGTTCCTAAAGGGAATGCAGGTCACAAATTATGATCAGGGGCAGGAAGGAAAGTTCAAGGTTGATGAGATATGTGAGCAGGTGGGCATGAGCAGTTTATCTCTGCAACAAGCACCAGTGAGAAATCGGCTAGCTGGCATCTTAGACCAATGGCAAGAAGGACTGTTGGCATGGCAGAAGGTGGCCAAGGATTAGGAACAGGCAGGACAGGGAGGGTGGTCCTGGACCCTTCTTGTTCCCCAGGTATTTGCAAGGCTGGTAAGAAACAGTAAATTGCCCTAGGACCAGCAGGTACCTGGTCCAACATACTCTTTGCACTCCTCAATTCTGCAAGGGACAAAGAAAAATCCCTCTCCTGAGTGTTGGATTACTGCAAATCTGGAACTCAGTGCAATGAATAATGAATAAACAAAATCGAATTAAAACCAGAAATCATTAAGCAATCATAATGTATCCATGTAGGGTCGAATCTAAATCCACCGAGGGGAGGTGTACACATTAGAAAGCTGTTTTCAGGACTATCTGAAGGCCTTTCTCAGCTACCCTTCTCCCAGCCTGGCCCTGCTCCCAGCCTGGCCCTGCTCCCATGTTCCTCACTATTTAACAAATATTTAGCAAACACCTGGATTGGGTAGAACACCAGTCACCCAGCACGTGCCTGGAGCAGAGCCGGGGCTGTGTAAACATTTGGGTCTCTCTGCGGAGCCGAAGCAAAGGACACAGATACAGTTAAGACATGATCCTGCCCCGGTGCCTGCCGTGGACTGCCTCTCCGAGCCCTGGCTGCAGGAAAGGCTCTAATGAGAGGCAGGTCAGAGGAAGGCCAAGCAGCCACTTGGTCCCCACGGAGTCCCTTCTGTGTCACATGGATCTTAGTTTCTGGGATTCTGAGCAGAGACAGGGAGCCATCCTGACCCGCCAGCTGGTTTCTCTACAGAGGTCAATGCTCTGAAGGTGCTCCCTCTGCCAGCTTCAGCTTCCTCCCACCTTCTCAGCCCTGTCTCTCCTCATCTTAGCTCAGATGTCACTTTTTGGAGGTGCCCCTTTGTCCACCCCAGAAACATCTCTTCTCTATGCTTGTTATCCCCCATGATCCCACCATCTCAGCACTCAGCGTGATATCCAGGGAGTATCTGCCTGCGAGGTCTGGGTCCCCATCAGACTGCAGGTGGGGACAAGCCCTCTTGATGGAGGGCTTGTGTCTTACTTATTCACATCTGTTGTCTCGCAATAAGCATGGCACAGAGTAGGTGCTCAATAAATAAACGCTGAGCAAATGAACATAGGCAAATATGCAGAAGAAAATATCCTCCTGCTCATTTATTCAGGTGGCCATCTGCCCTCGCTCTGTTTCTGTCCCTGTCTCTGTCTCCCTCTCACATGCACACATGCACACACAGAGTTCTTTGCACGTGCTCTCTCCTTGGCCAGCTCGCTTTCTCACAGTCACCCCTCTTGCTGCATACTGACCTTCTGTGATCTCCTTCCCTTTTTGGTGCTGCTTGGGGAGAACAGACTCACCTGCAGGAGTGAGTCAGGAGCAGCTGAGGAGCTCTGACCCTGGTCCTGCCAGGCAGATAAGCCGGGGTCTCCCTCTGCAGACCCGTGTTCATCTCAGTCCCAACCCGCTCTCACATCTGGTCACGGCAACACACTCCACAAAGAGATTCCATGGTCAGGCACCCCTGGATCTTTGCGCCAGTGCTAGGAGGTGATAGACTCATTCTACAGATGAAGAAACAGGGTCAGAGAGGCTGTGACTTGCCCTGAAAGCAGAACCAGAGTTGAGACCTAGGTTTCCTCAGGTCGAAGCTCTTTCTGCTGCACTTGTGGGAAACCCCTGTGATCCCCGCATCTCCATACTCAGTGTGACATCCAGGGAGCATCCGTATGTGGGGTCTGGGTCCCCACTTGACTGCAGTTGGGGACAAGCCCTTTGTCAGAGGCTCGGATGGGATGCTGCCCCACACCCATCACCCTCTCAGGTCCTGCTATCTGTGATGTGGGAAGAAAAGCCTCCATTTGTCTGTGAGGATTGAATGGGGAAACATTGTGAAATCTCCTAACCCCTTTGCTTTTTCCTCCTCCAGGAGGTAGAGCCACTGAGAGCCACCATAGCTACACCCCTTAACCTCCTGTTCGCCCCACTCCTGGCCTCCAGTAATTCTGCCAAGTAGCCTGGCCCTCCACATCAGGGGCTCAGTCCACCTGGGTATCTTGGAGGAGTGGTGCCCCATTTCAGAAGGATGGTAGAGAAATAACAGGGAGGTCAGAACATGCCAAGGAAGGAGATAAACAGAATCCCATCATTTCTACCAGCCACACACGCCACACAGCGTGCACCAGGCCAGACCCGCTGGTCAGCGAGCACCGGAGCCGTGTCGTGAGATCAGACTGCATACAGCCTTTCTCTGCTCTCATCGTTATTTTCCAAAATGCTGTCAAAGGTTTGTGGGCTCCTTCCCTGAATATTCTGCCTGCTGCTTCCAGTGCCTCTCCCCCTAGCCCCCAAAAGACTCTTCCTGAAAGGCGGCATGAATATTTAAAGATGGTTTTTTCAGCCAGTGGAACCACATCACGCTGCTCCTCTCCCTTGACATCATCTCCAGAAAGTTGGCCAGATCCCTCTCAGGGCCTCACTTTCCCTGGTGCCGAGTGTAAAATGGGGTTTAAGACACAGGGCTGGGCCCTGAGTTAGCCTTCCTTCTGCCTCCCGGCTGTGGGCCCATCTGGGGCTGCAGCCCTAATTCTGGTCCCTAGTCACACTTTCTGGTCTGCCCAGCAGTTACTCCTGCAAACCACCTGCCACCCCAGTTCTTGGAGAAGCAGAAAAGACAGGCATGGACATAGGCATGAGATGTGCAGGGACAGGGATCCAAGAAAGCAGAAAGATGAATGAAGCCCCAGAAGCACGAGACTCTGGGACCCTGTGAGAGGAAGCTCTTGGCCCGTGACGTGCAGAGCTCATCCGGATTCTGAATCCACCAGCGCACAGCAGATTCCGGCCCATTGCCACCTCCTGCTGGCCCCCTCAAGCCTCTCTGCTCTGCGGAATTACTCACAGCCCACTGCGTCAAATCTCTCTTTTATCAACACAATACAACCCTCCGTGGATAACTTCTTGAAACTCCAGTCACGCTAAGCCACTTCCCATGCTCTGGGAAGGGTTCTGTCCCTCTGCCTGCCCATAACCAATCAGCCACACACCACCAACTCCATTTCCAAAGTTCCAGGCAATTACAGCCAGCTGAGTTCCCTGGCAGGGTGCCTGCCTACTCAGAGCCAGGACCCAGGTTGTCAGCAACCTCGAATCCCAGACACCAATTTCCCCAGCCTTTTCCAAGACCTGAGTGCACCAGAATGGCCACACTCACCACACCGAACCAATGCAACCATCCAGGCCATATAAAGACAGAAAGCAAGGGTCAAGGCCAGTTTCCATACCTTTGCTGAGGGTCCCAGTGATGAGCTTAAAGATGGTCTGGGCAAATTTCACGAACCCAAGCTTGCATCTTTTGGAGCAGCCGCTCATGTCGGTGGAGGGGAGCCAGGCTCTGCTGTCAGTACCCAGAAGGGGCAGCACCCACCTTGTGCACCCCAGGAACTTGGAACGTGCCTCGGTGAACCCTGAGTGACGGATGCACCCCCGAAGCCAGGCTCTGGGAACAGCACAGCTGCCTCTGCAGAGAGTCTGGCTTCTGCATCCAGAGAGCCTGCAGGGCAAACTCTCCCTCCCTCTCTCCACCCACTCCTGCTGTCCACTTAAGTCCTCACCACAGGAGAACCCCAGGATGCCAGGGCCGGGACAGCACTGCCGGGGCACAAGGTACTCCAAGGGAACCGAGGAGGAGAGTGAAGCTGAGCAGAGCAGGGAGGGAGCAGCTGGAGCTCTCCCAGGCTTTGCTGACTGTCTTTCTTACATGGCAGCGGTAATGTAGCAATTAATACTCGAGTCAGAAGGGAGGGGACTGCTACGCAGAAAACACTCAGCCCCACAGCCTCCCACACTCGCTCTCCCACTCTTTCCTTCCTGGTTTATCTGATAGATCAATTCTCTGTGCCTTGATCAGGATCCCGGAGAACTCCCCGCAGAGCAAGAAGCGGCTGCCGGCACTCAGCAGAAAGTTTCTAGGCAGCCTCTGAGTGGCCTGGTTTGTATCCCGGAGAAGCTGGGCTGAGTAGGGAGCCTCTGGCGAGCTGGCTTGTGAACATCGGACCGACAGACGGAGCCTGCGCAGCCTATCCAGTAACTGCTGCACCAACAGCAGGTGCTGTCCTCCTTCCTCACTCAGAAAGGACAATGCCTCTGACCACCTCCTGCTCCAGACATCCCAGACTCAAAGCCAGACTACTGAATTCCAGCCTCCATCCCTGTAGAGCAGGCACGAGTCTGTGTTCTCTCACTGGGATGGGTGCAATTAGAGCTTTTCTTGATTGAGATAGTATTCCTCAGAACTGTCATAAAGAAATGACTGAGATTCATACAACTAGAATACAATGTAATACTCTTAACAGTGAAACTGCAAGGCATCATGCAAATGTGAAGTCCAGCAATTGCTCCATAAAAAACCTGGCTACCATTCAGTACCATAGGCTGTGTGACTCGGAAGGCACCTTGGTCGGGGGGACATCTCATCCCACCCTCTTCACCAGCTGTGAACCTCCCCCAGTACAACCCTGCTTTGCTTTCTTCAGAAAGTCCTTGTGGGCCCTGGCCATGGGCACATCTGTGAATGCACTGTGGCTACCTGTGAACAGAAGATATGAAATGCCTTCATAGGAATGAGGCTATGCCTAGAAAGTCTCTTCCTCTGCCTCAGCTGTCGCCCTGTGATCTGCTTCTCTGAAATGTTCAAGAGAAATCAGTTGCTTAAGAGACAGAATGGAGACTGCTAGTGACAAAATGCCAGATAAGCCAGAACTCATGTACCAAGTCTGATTTGTACTCCATGTTCTGGGAATCAATGTGGAAGTGAATCTTGAAGAAAGGAACTTCGGGCCTTAGAGTGGTCACCAACAAATTTCAGCTCTGAAAAGAGGCCTGGGAGACAGTCTTGCAAACTCAGAGCTTCTCTAAGCCTCAAAGCTCTCTCAGCTATGACCAGTTGCTCCTCTCTTCCATCCCACCAGAGCAGGTATGCCTTGCCAGCATAGTAGGAGTCAGAGCATGCATAACAGAAATAGCTCTAGCAGGAAATACCCCATTGTGTTGGATGTCTTAGGGCTTAAAATTGCCATTATTCACTGTCTTAAGAGTTTGAAGGTCCCAGTCAAAAGGCACATGATGTCTGGGAATGTTAATAGCACTTAGTCTTTGGTTCATTTGCTCACTTATCCAGTATTTACTGAGTTCTCAGTGTGTAGGAAAGAGCTGAGCACCCAGGGTATGGAAAGTGCTGAGCCAGACAAACTAGACCACAAGGTGAGAGCCCTCATGGACTTACAGAGGAGGGGATTCACCACGAGATGCTCAGTCCTTGTTGAGAATCAATTTATCCAACCAACTTCTTTCACTTTGCAGAATCTTAGTGGGATTGAGGCATAAGGCAGGTAGGTGTTAAGAGGGTCATGGAGCACGACCTGGCAGGCAAGAAGCGGGCAAAGAGCAGACGACCTGGGCATCACAGAGGAGGAGAAAGATCGGAGACAGAAAGTTTGGAAGGGAGGGTGTGGAACCCATCTGATCATTTTAACAATGATAATACTGTCCTCTGAATAAGTGAGTTCATTTTGCAGGACGTAGGACTCTCAGCTTTGCCCAGTTGCTCCTCTCTTCCATCCCACCAGAGCAAGTAAGACTAAATATTGAGAAGCCAAAGGATAAATGGCTGTGACGACAGTGATATTTGGTGACCCAGAACTCAGTCTTCAGCCTGGAAATCTGGCCAGGAATCCTGCTGGAGGAATGGCTTCCACAAGACTGTCAGCAGCCCCTGCTCAGGAATGATAAGAGATTTCCAGAGTGGATCTGCATTTGGGCTCCAGCTCAGAAATCTGAAATCCCAACGTTGACCACATAATGGAAAAGAAACAAAAGCACATGTTTGAAGGATCTTGCAAAGCCTATGAACATCTGATAACTCCTCCAAGGCAGACGTGTCATGGATCACAGCACAGATCTTTGCACCAGGTATTTACTGAATCACGTGTTCATCCTACACACACATATTGAACGTATACTATGATCATGGACTCTGCTCCAGGTGTTGAGGATACAGTGGTGGATAGAACAGACAAAGTCCCTGGGCTTATTGACATTACATTCATGTGGTCCAGGGACAGAAAGAGTAAAAACTGATCAAGCGGATAGAGAGGAACAGGAGCTCTGATTTCAGAAAGGGCCACTGGGGGTGGCTTCTATTAAAATGACGTTTGAATAGAGACCCCAAAGCAGCCGTATAGCTCTCTGGAGGGGGAGGAATAGTCAAGGCTGAAGGACTAGCAAGTACAAAGGCCAAAAACAGCTCTGAGCTCAATCCTAGGGTTGAGCTAACTCAGCAGCTGTTGACAAACAGGTTAGCCTCACTGAGCCTCAGTTTTTTCTTCTGTAAAATGGGAATAATAATCCCTGTCTCATAGGGTCTGGGGAAGATTTCAATAAATTAATGTGCTTAGTGTAGTGGCTGGCCTAGTACATGACAGAGGTTATTACATCAACAGCAAAGGTGATTGCTCCAGCTCCGGCCTCTCCGGCTGTAGATGCTGATGCCATTCCTGCCCCATCCCCAGAACAACCCCCTGCCATCTATGTGACTTGACAAGAAACATTCTCTATCAGCCAGGAGTCCTGAACACTTACCATGTGCTCAGTCCCAAGCAGATGCTGTGGAGGACTCCAAGGGAAGTGTGAGGTGGGATCGCTGCCCTCACATGAAACCATTATAAACACTGTTTATATCAAAGGAAGGGTACAGAATTCCAGAAGAGGAAGAGATTGAGATCACTGAAGCTGTGGTGAGTGGAAATAACTCACAGAGGTGGAAACCAAGCAAGCACAGAAAAAAGGTGAAAATAAATCAAGGCTGTGCAGATAAGACTTTATAATTGTTGGAGATTATGGAGCTAACTTTGATTTTTACCTCTCCTAGCAGTAAGCATTTTGGATTCCCCTCTGACCTCTGCAAGGCGTCATATGTTTGAACTCTCAGACTTGGATGAATAAGTCAGGCCCAGAGAAGGTCAGCAGTATCCAAAACACCACACAGCAAAATTCCCCCCATACACAGGCAAGGGATTCAGTGTTCCAAGAACATTCCCAGCAAAGGAAGGCAAGGTGTGCCAGTATTCAGTTCATGGTAGGAGAGTACAGGAAAGAATCGTGCTCTGCTCAAGGAACGTCCTATTCTGCAAATAAGGAACAGGGAAGGAGGATTTATGTAGCACCAGAGAAATAAGACCATCAGCAGCATGTGTTAGTCAGCCTCTGGGTCACAGATGTGCATTATCCAAAGGAGCTTGGGAAGTCAGAGTTTTCTCTCCACCTGAAACGTTTATGGGAATCTTCACACCCCAGTTCCAAGCGGAAGTAGGACAGGCAGATGGGGGCTCCAGCTGGTGTCTGGGCCTGGGAAAGTGCTCCAACTTCAAGTGCAAAGCAAAGAGAGGACAAACATGCCGTCCTTCAGAAGACTGAAAGGCTGTCCTCCTCAATGATGATAATGATAGCATCATTCACCAAGTTTCTTCCCCGTGCAGGTGACTGTTCTAAGTACGTACATACATGAAATCTTTATTACAGCCTTATGAGGTAGCTATTATATTATCTATTCTATAGGTGAGGAAACAGAGGCCCAGAGAGGGAAAGTAACTTCTTGATGGTCACAAAGCTGAAGCTGAATTTAAATCCAAGACCATTTGACATTTGACTCTAAAATTTACAGAAACTTATTTGATATCTCACCAGGGTTTAAAAATTAACGTGACTCACAGTGTTAGAGCAATATATTTTGACTCAATATTGGGAGAAATGCGTAGCTTTCCATTGTAATAGTACACTCTCCATCCCTGGAACCATCATGGAGAAAGACTGAAGATACTTGTCCTGGAAAGAATTCCCTCTAAGGCCATAGTTGTGGCGTGGGAGGGGAGACAGGGAATGACTAAACAAGGGATCAGTCACTGTCCAGCCAGGAGAAAGAGACCATAGCAGCCGGTTTCCCAGAGAAAATTTCACCCAAAGGCTTGTTAAGAGAGCACTGGAGGACAGCAGAAGGCTAAAAGGAGCACTGAGGAATCATAGAGGTAGGAACTGCAGGAAGCAGCCACCACTCCTAGAGCTGGGTGAGGGTGAGCAGAGGACAAAGGAAAGAGGCTGGGATCCCCTGGACCTAGAGCTTCAACAAAGGGACCCAGTGAGGCTGAGATCCAGATTTCTGCAGAGGCAGTGCCCACTGGCTGGTGCTGATGTCTCTGAGATTGTGTGATGAGCCTCATTTTCGGAGTTAAAGAAAGAAAAACACTACAAATGAACCAGCTGCTGCAGCTGGAACACATTGATGCTAGGGTCAAAAACTATTGCTGTGTAGATGCAGGCAGAGGTGAACTAGAAAAAGCCCTCTTCTTCCAGCCTGCACCTCCCTCTCCCTGTAATGACAGAGCTTGTCACAGGGCTGCCTGCAAAGCAGAAATGAGCAGAGCAGAGAAGGGAGCCCTGAAACCTGAGTGTCAAGGGCTTAAAAACCGACGTCTTCTAGATGTCTTCCTTCCTAAGATCCTAGAGTCCTTTTCTCCTCATGTGTTCATTCAGCAAATATTTACTCAACACCTACTATATGCCAGCCATTAGGGATATGCTGGTAAATAAGACAAAATCCCTTGCCTGGTGGAAGTTGCATTTTACAGGCTGAACAGGGGAGGGGGTACTCAGACCACAAACAAATTCATGAGGTAGAGAATTTCAGGCAGTGGAAATACAGATGAAACGAAGAGTGTCCAGTCTGCGTTCTCTAATGAGGAGGATAGGGCTCTCTCAGAGTTTGCTGGTCAGCTCATAGAACAACCACAAAGAGGAAAGGGGCAGGTTCCGCAGGGGTCCTGGTCATTGTCATAATCATTATAGAAACTTGACTGTGATGTGCTGCTCTGTTGCCAGATGCTGTTCTGGGTGTTTTACTGGATTAGCTCATCCTAGTCTTATGAAGTACGTATTAATATTTATTGTATCCATTTTATAGGTGAGGAAACGGAGGCTTAGACAAGTTATGTTTTTTGCCCCAGTGGGAGGGAGATTGATCAGTGGGATTAGTGACTGATTAGAGGAAAGCGTGGGGGAAACAGGGAGGCGAAAGCCATTAGTAGTTCTGGAAACAGAAACAGGAACAGTATAAAGAGAATCAGGTCTGGGGAGGGAGGTGGTTGCAGACTTTGTATGCCTTGGGAAGACAAACATCCAGCTGGTAGATGGAAATGAAGATGAGGAACTCAGGAGAGCAGGTAGGAGCTAGGATTCTCATAAATAAATGATTTTTGTTGCTGCTAAGGAAGAAAATAAATGTGGCATCCCAGCAGGCCAAATATATTAGCATTTAAATACAGGCTTATACAGGTGGGTAAAAAAGGCAATTTCCTAAGAATTAAATCAGATTTTGTTTCTCCTCTAAGTCTCAGAAAAATCAGTTCTGCTTGAGTGTGGTCCTCAGAGAGGGATTCTGCCTTGCTCTAGGGGCAGACCAGCTCCACGTTCTCAGTGGGACTCCGTGTCTTCTTCCCATTGTAATTACAAGAAAATGATGCCTAAGAAGCCGAGGGCAATTCATCAGCACTGTTTGCTGGAGTTTCAAAGGCTCATTTGTGTTGAAAGCAGGGCACCTCATGTTGGGATCTCGATGCACCCTGCACTCAGCTGTGTCAGCAAGTCTGCAGGGGCTGGCTAGATGAGGTGGAGAAAACTCGGTTTTGCTATGGAAGTGGTAAGAAAAGCCAATGCGCAGTTGCTGGTGCTGCCAGGGCAGAGATGGGAAGAGATCAAGTTGGTCCTTGAAGCAGCCCTTTCTCTTTCTGTTGCCTCCAAATGCCCAGGACCTTTATGCCACTTCATTGCTGCCTGTTGACATGTCCTTCCCAATTCTGTTTGTTCTGCTCTTGTTGCACCCTATGCTAAAAACTGGACTCAATCCTGGGGCACTACAGGGGCTCTTCTACTGTGTGACCATGGAAAGAGAAAAACTAGCTTAAATTGGATGCCAAAGGCCACAGGTATGGGCACTGGCTGGTCCCAGAATGGGACCAAGAGAAAGCCCTACAAGACAGACTAATTTATGTCTTACATCCATTTTCCCCTCTGCTTTCTAGAGTCATGAAAAGCAACACACAGCCTCATAAAGTAGAGAGATTAGGATAGGGATCTCAATTCCTAGATGCAAATTGCTTCTTGATGCTACTTTTCTGTCACTTTCCCATCAAAAACAACCTGACTTGTGTTCCAGGTGCTCAGGGTTTTGCTCTTCCCAAATGACCCAGCTGGCTTCTTCCACACCCTCTGTCTCCAAGAACTGCATCATCAACATCCCAGAGCACCCAGGTCAAAACAGTGGGGGTCAGTTGCAACTCCTCCCTTATCCTCTTCCACCTGGTTTGCCCATCACCAGCTCCTGTGACTTCCACCTCCTTAGCGTCTTGCCGATCAGCCTATTTCCTACTAGTGCCCTAGTTACACACAGGTTTTCTCAAAGTATGGTCCAGGGTCCTTGCAGTGGATTGAACGGTGGCCCCCAGCAAGATATGGTCACATCCTGGAACTTGTGAACTTGGTGACTTACTTGAAAAAGGAGTCTTTGTGAATATAATTAAGTATCTTGCAATAATGAGATCATCCTGGATTATCTGACTCGTCCCTAAATCCAATGGCAAGTGTCTTTACAAGAAACAGAAGATAAGACAGACAAAGGAGGAGATGGCAATGGTGAACACAGAGGCAGAAATGAAAGTGATAAAACCATAAGTCGAAAAATGCCTGGAGCCATCAGAAGCAGAATTTCCCCTGAGAGCCTCAGGAGGGGACACTATCTGATTTTGGACTTTTGTCCTTCAGGACCATGAGAGAAAAAAATTCTCTTGCTTTAAGCTACCCAGTTTGGAATAATTTGTTACAGCAGCCACAAGAAACTAACACAATTCATTTAAATCATAATTACTTAGAGGAGTTACCAAAACTGTGGATTGCAGGGCCCATGCCCAGACACTTTGAGGACTGACTCTCAAATTTCAGCAAGCATCACAGTCACTTGGGAACCTGGCAAAATACTGAGTCCTGGGCCTGCTCAGAAAACTAGCCTCTGGCCATGGGCCTTGGAATCTGTATTTTAATGAGTTATCCAAGTAATTCTAAGGACAGGGACTATGACCTTTTCATCCTGGTGCCCCAGTGCCTGGCACAAAGCCCAGGGCAGAAGAATAGTAAAAAAGTTAACTGGAGGAATGAATAAGTGACCTTTAGAATCACACAACCACGGCGTCTGACTACATAGAGACAGCATCATCAAGCCTATTCAGAAGTTGGAGAGAATGATGTTCCCCACCACTTCCCAAAAAGACATCTTTCTTGGTCTCCTTACTGACAAGGGCAATAATTTCGTGCAGCTCTAGAGGAAGGGAACTTGTGTCTGTCTACCTACTAAGCACCAAGCACTGTGCTAGGCAAGTTCATCTCACAAAATAGTGAATGGACTCCAATTTCCTCAAGTCCCAGTGCAGTGCTGGCTATGGAGAGCTTGTAGAGACTGTGAGGATCAGACAGAAGTTCTCTGGTCCTGGAGTAACAAAGAGTCATGGAAGAAGGCAGAACAGGGGCCAGGTGAAACAGGCAGGGAGAAGTCACTGATAGAGCCTCCCATTCCCAGCCCTGGCTTCTGGGTCCCAGACTCTGAGCTAACTGGCCATAGAGAAATCACAGCCCTGGAGCTGAAGAAGACATCACCTCCATGGCTGAGAGGCTGAGGGTTCGGTGCGGGGGCTGGGAGTAGACCCTAATCTCTTTTATCCCCCCAACCAACCATCATGTCCTTCTCCTACCCCAGGACCTCCAGTGACCTCCAGCTGCCATTCCAACAAAATACAACATTCTTACTGGGATCCACAAAGCCTTGGGTGACCAGGTCCCACTTGCCTCTCCATCCTCACATCTCTCTCCCTCCCTCACTCTCTTCCAGCCCTTCTGGCCTTCTTGTTGCTCCTCACACAGGCCAAGCATGCTCCAGTTGCCTCTGCATTGCTCTTCCTCAGCCTGGAACATTCTATCTGCAGCCAAGTTGGTTCCATTTCATTGAGGTCCTTGCTGAAACATCACATCCACAGAGAGGTCTCTCCAACATGTGTTAGAAAGGCACTCTGCCACCGGTTTAGCTTTCCTCAGAGTATGGGCCACTCCCCGCCTCTCTGTTATATGTTTGTCTGCACCCCCACTAGCCTGCATGCTCCAAACAGCAGGGACTTGGGCTGTGTTCTTCCATGCTATCCGCAGTGCCCAGGGCGGCATGCACCTTTGAGTAGTGGCTCTGAAAGTGTATGTTCAAAGTGTAAACCAAAAATAAAATTCTAAGCCCCACCAACTGACCGAATGGACCTTCCTCTCAGCCAAGGGGACCCAACTAAACCTGAGAAACTAGTTCAGACCATGACAGGCAGTGGGGGATCTGCTGGACATACTTGATTATACCCTCCTCCCTTTAGAGTTCAGGCACACAACTAACCCATCAAGAATCAAAATAGAGACCCTAAGATGGACAGAAGAGGCTCTGGAACAATAAGATTCCAAATTCCAACCTGACTCTAGCATAGCATCACATGACAGATAACATGTCCGGAAATAAAGCAGAGTATTTTACCCCAAAACATATTTCTTTGACATCTTTTGAAATGACTCTGCCAAACTGTCTCTTGTGGAGAAAATTTACATTCTGTAGAGAATCCCTTTTCTTTTCCAGGTCTTTCTCTGATCCAGAAAATATTAGCTGAGAGATACCTTTTAAGTGTCTGAATAGAAAACGTTTGTCATCTATTGCCTCTGGGGCAGCCACCAATGAGACTTCATCTATATACTAAGAATTTTGGTCTCTACAACCCCTTATCTTAACCCAGACACTCATTTCTATCGATTCCAAGTCTTTAGATAATAACTTAACTCTCAACCAATTGCCAACCAGCAAATCTTTGAATCTACCCGTGACCTGTAAGCCACCCCACACCCCTCAAGTTGTCCCACCTTTCTGTACCCAGCCAATGTATGCCTCGCATGTATTGATTGATGCCTTAAGTCTCCTTCAAATACGTAAAACCAAGCTGTACCCCAGCCTGTGACCCAGCCACCTTGGACACATGTTCTCAGGACCTCCTGAGGCTGTGTCATGGGTTATGATCCAGAACCTTGGGAAAATAAGCTTCTGAATTGACTGGCCCATCTCAGATATTTTTTGTTTTACAAAGGAAAGAATGTCCATCTCCTCACTGTTGGACAGTTGGCCCGTCCCTCTCTTCAGGGAAGCAGGCTCCCTCCTGCGTCCTGCGTACTTTGGGCTCCAGATGTTCCAGTAGCCACACTCTTTTAAACAAATCCTCCTGAACATGCTTGAAATTTGGGCCTGTTTCTGATCTTGCCTAGTTTAGAGCAATGCTGAACCTAGATGATAAGGGTTTTGGAGCCCATGGGAGTAGAATTCAAAGCATGCTTTGAGGTATGAATCATGATGGTCGCCTTGATAAACAACAGCTGTCAGAGGACACAGAAAGGTCGAGAGGGCTTAGGAACGAGGAGAGGGAGGCTGCTTCGAGTTACTGCAAAGAGCCATAGGGATTTTAGGAACACACAGGTCTAATATTTGACTTGAAGTTATTTGCGTAGCCATTCATTAGGCATGTGCACATAACCCAGTTATTCCAACCCATTAAGTCTTTATTTCCTTATCTTTAAAATGCAGCTAAGACCTCCTACCTAGTGGAATTGATGCCGGCATTGAACGGCGGGCTGCCAGGCTGGGGAGTGACCAACTGCCCTGGTTTTCTCAGGACTAAGGAGTTTCCAGGGACGCTGGATATTTTGTGCTAAACAGAGGACAATCCTGGGGCACCCTGAGGACAAGACAGAAAAGCCCTTGAACAGAGCACCAGACTCCCAACAACAATGATAACGCCAGTGGAGGACTTGTATGTTTTAAACCAAAGTTCTGTAGTGCTTTCAGATTTGTGGTCACTTGGATCTTACATGTTACACATACATTGTCACAAATGACCCCCAATCCTTTGTGGCGCTAAGGTTTGGTGACAGAAACAGTAAAGGGATAATTAGTCACAGGTGCTCTGTCCCTTTTGCTTTTATGGGTTTTTTTCCCTGTCCCCCCACTTGTCTGGGTCTTGTCCCCAGAGATCCACTTATGGATAATGTAAGAGCTGACCCTGATGTTCACAGCCAGACAACGGACCATCCCCTAACACCTTCAAGGCCACCCACCAAAAAAGGGGGAAGAAAGGCCTCATGGCGAGGTCAAACCACAGGCAGCTCTGGCCTATGTCAGAGCAACCCCTCCAGAAATTCATCCAGAGCCGGTGATAGAGGGAACTTGGAGAGGAAGTATTTATTGGTTAAGTAAGAGTCCCTTTAAATATTCATCTCCATTTTGGTAATTACATTAGTGCCTGGATGGGCCGGCAGAGTCCTGGGCCGCTAATGGGCTGGTTGGAGACAATGGTAAGTTTGGGTCCCAGACTTACCCAAACTGGGTCCCAGAGCAGGGTGCTGGGTAGGCGCTGTTCCCACACTCTGGTGTAATGGCCACTGCAGATCCGGGAAAACCACCCCTATCATTGTGCCCAGGGCTTCAGATGATGAAATCAACTCAATTCTTAGCGGAATTCCAGCCCAGTGCCAAGCTGGAGCATTCTAGGAAGGCCAAGAGGCAATAGGCACTCCAGAAGAGAATCCAGGCTTTGGGGAGACTTTACTTCATTTTTCTCCCTCTGGTCTGCAAGCTTGCTTATGACAGAGAAGGCTTCTCTTTCTCCTTTTATGCACATGTCTGCTGCACCACCCCTGCCCAGGTTATCTCCCTGCCTGCAGAAAGCCAACACCCTTCACTTTTGTATCATCCTCAGGTTCCTGCGAGCAAAGGAAAGGCAGACCCCTTCACCTGTACAAGTCTCAGTTTCTTCATCTGTGATATGGTTGGAAAAAGAGCTTCCAGGTTGTATATATCCAGATGAAGCATAAATAAAATAATATATGGTCTCCGACCATATAATGACATGTCAGTCACCAGTTGACCTCATATACAAAGGTGGTCCCATAAGACTGTACTACTGTATTTTGACTGTACCTTCTCTACATTTATCTGTGTTTAGATCGACAAAAACTCACTGTTGTGTTACAGCCACCTGCAGTATTCAGGACAGTTTCATGCTGTGCAGATTTGTAGCGTAGGAGCAACAGGTGTGTGTAAGTGCACTCTGTAATGTTCACACAACAGTAGACTCACCTAAGGACACATTTCTGAGAATGCATGCCTGCCATTAAGTGATGCATGACTGTATGAGAATTTCATGCCTAATTGTCAATTGTTACATAAGCATGCAATGGTATACTGAGTGAGAAGCAGTGCCTTGTGGTAGTGAAGAGCCCGGTTTCCACACCTTCCAGCTATGTAACTACACAAACTCAAACCTCACAAGCCTCAGTTTCCCCATCTGTAAAATGGAGATACTAATGGTACCTATATCATATGATTACTGTAGTTAATGAGAAATGTGTATAAGGACCAGGCATGTAATAAGAGCTCAGACCATGGTAGCTGTCATTATCGTTGCTATTGTTATAACGATGATCATGGATCCTACCAGAAGCATGAAGGAATGGAGACCCCTGATGGGCCCCTCTAGGGGTTGTATCCCAGAATCACCAGGAATCTGGCGTTCTTGCCCACATGCTGTACTCCCAAGATCCTCGAATCTCTGTCCCTGGCAGCAAGTCTGGGAGCTGGATGTCCTTGGACCACAGAGCTTCCCTGCAGGGAATGACTGGACACAGTGGACTTGAGGAGTTCCCAGGCTCCTTTGCATCTGTAGCTTCAGCTTAGGTTTGGAAAAGTATGGGTTGTGTGTCTCCAAAGTGTCAGTAAACAACTTAATCACAAGACAAATCTTTATTAAGGTCCTGCAATGTTGATGGAAAAATGCTTGAGCTTGGTTCCATGCCTTCCATCAGAGAGCTCAGGCCTTCAAAATGGCTGCAAGGGGCTGGGCATGGTGGCTCACACCTGTAATCCCAGCACTTTGGGAGGCAGAGGCGGATGGATCACCTGAGGTCAAGAGTTCGAGGCCATCCTGGCCAACATGGTGAAACCCCATCTCTAATAAAAATACAAAAATTAGCTGGGCAAGGTAGTGGGTGCCTGTAATCCCAGCTACCCAGGAGGCTGAGGCAGGTGAACTGCTTGAACCCAGGAGGTAGAGGTTGCAGTGAGTCGAGATCACACCATTGCACTCCAGCCTGTGTAACAGAACAAAAACTCCGTCTCAAAGCAACAGCAACAACAACAATAACAACAACAAGAAAGTGGCTGTGAGGGAGAACAGTGAGAGGCACTGGCACCCCTCTCTAAAGCCCCCCGCACTACCCCTGCAGCAGCGTCTGTCCCTTCCAGTTTTCACTCTTTCCTGTTTCTTACCCATATGGATGGAAGGTCCAGAGATAAAACAAAACTGTTGTCGGGACAAAGAAATTACTATCTCATCAGCTGGCACCTGCCTTCCTCTTCAGGAAGGAATTGTGTTTGTTGAGGTAGGGATCATCATGGTCACCTTGATAAACAACAGCTGTCGGAGGACACAGAAAGATGAAGAGGGCTTAGGAAAGAGGAGAGGGAGGCTGGTCTCAAGTTATTGCAAAGAGCCAAAGGGATTTTAGCAGTTTGCTTGTTTAATATTTGAATTGAAGTTGTTTGTGTGGCTACAAAGTAACCCCCTGTGTCTCCTTAAACCTCCTGTGAAGTCGGCTACTCACAAGGGACTGTCAGGTTTTTAAAGGTGAAAATTCAGGGAAGGGATTGGGTGCAAATTCAGACGCTTTTGATGCAGAATAGACTAGTACGCAAAGAAAGCCAATCGGCGAAACTGGCCTAGTTCAGGGAAGCAGGCACTCAGGGCTCCAGGTGACTGGGGAATCGCCACCCTACCCATAGTACCCCCTGCCCCAACACACACATACACACACACACACACACACACACACACACACACACACTCCTACACAATAGCAGATAAATCAGCAAAAGAAGGGATCCACTACTTGGTGTGAGGACATTCTGGCAAAATCCACTTGAGTTTTATAGGATAAGGCATCTTAGCTGACTTCTGGGTCTTAAAAATAATAGATATTAACATCAACTTGCACTCTATACTGTCCAAAGTGCTTTCACATATTTTCCTCTCTATTAATTTCAGCAATTTTAGTTTCCGTTTTCAGACAAGGCGCCTTGAGAGGTCACATGGCTCGCTCACAGCGACACGGGCCAGGGTCTGCTCCCCACTGCTGTCGGAATCTTTGCTGACCCAGCAGAGCTCACACATCTGGTTGCAATAGTTTTCTGACCATTAGGATGCTAAGTAGCTCCAAAAATACTTCAGGGTGATTTCCAGGAGGCAAAGCTAAGTCTGAAAATGGGACTCAACCTCTGTCATGACCCACCCTTCACCCCCAACCAGGGCAGGGGCTGGGACAAACCCAACCCAACAGGCCCAGCAAGGGGAGTAGAGTGTGTGTTTGGTTTGGAAGAGAAAGATGGGAAGGAGGCTGCCTCGAGCAGGGAGGTCTGCAGAGAATCTTATGCGCCCAGACCCCAGAGATCCGCGTGGGTACACATGGGGGAATTTCGGGTTAAGAACCAAGGACCTCAGAAGAGTGAGTGTTTCAAAAGATCTCTTCTGGGGAGCTGGGACTGCCCTTGGGACCCACAGAAATGAAATATTTTTGACCAGGACTCACCCAATCCCACTGTCTCTTTCTTGATGGGGAGGAAGTCCTGCAGAGGTCACTCTGTGCCTAGGTTGGAGGTGTTTTCTGTGCTGCCCCCACTGCCCCATTAGAGGGAACTCAAGCTCCCACTGCTACCATCAGCCCACCTGGCCAGGTGAGGTTTCCTTTCTGCCCCAGAGAGAATGTGGGTCAGGGGGCTTGGCAGAGAGGCAGCTCTCCCTCCCAGTGATGGGGAGGTCTCAGTGAACTTTGGAAAATGTTTTCAGGAATCACAGGCAGCGAAGGCTAGACCTGACTATAAAATGAGTGCTATTTCTACCCATAGTTTGCAAGATTCTGCAAGCCTCACTCTGAACCTGGTGGTCTGTATCCCACCCTCCACCTGCTCCTCGATCCCCGGGTTCAGAGTTTTTCTCAGCAAGCTCCACTAAATACAGAGTCCAAGGACCCAGACACAGAGATGGGAGTGGGGAGACGCAGAGGGCGTTCAAGTGGGCCAAGGTCACCATAAGAAATATCCCCTCTCTGGAAAACCAGGATTTATTTCTGGACATTCTATACTATTCCAGCCATCCAACCCTCTGCTGGATTCCTTCTACCCAGCCATGTGCTCAAGAGCAATGGTAAGAACCATCACCCTTCAAGAAGGCAGGATGAGTGGTGCTGAGACTTGATCTCCCCCAACTAAATGTGATTGTCATGAGACCAGAAACTTTGTCTATCTTGTGCACCACAAAACCCTCAATGCCTAGAATAGAGCCTGGCACACAGAGAACATTAAATATTTTATGAGTAAACTAATGGCTCCGACCCTTACTGCTTCTTTAACCTTGGACTAGTTACCTCCTTTCTTTGAGTCTCAGTTCTTTCCTCTGTAAAACGGGACAAAAACATACTTACTAGCCACGGTGGTGATAAGGATTACATGAGGAAAACAGCTAAGGCACCCAGCACGGCACTTAGTTAGAAATAAGCCTCAACAATAACAACTAAAATCTCATTAGCAATTTATCTGCGTCAGGATGAGAGTGAGAGAATGTGTGCATACAGTCTCATATAATCTTGCCAGGAGTGTGGTTCTATTATTATCTTATTTTTACAGTTGAGGACACTGAGGCACAGCAAAGTTCCACAGTGAGTTCAAAGTCGTTTAGCTGGTAAGCGGCAGTGAAACCCGATTTTTGAGCTTGGGCTGTCGGACTCTGCAGCTTTGCTCCTGTGCTCAGAAACTGTGTGCTTAGTAGAGTCCTCTCGGATCTCACACTCTGCAAATGACACTGCACTGTTTTTGTTCTCTCATGCAGGGAATGAGGCAAATCTCCAAACACCTTTTCTGCATCTGACAATTGCTTTCGGCAGCTTTGATCCCAAGCACCCAAAAGGTGATGAGCTTGAGTTGCCCAAGGATCTGATGACCAATGGTCAGCTGTCTGACACGCTGTGGTGTGGAAGAAGGATGGGGTCAAGGGCTGTGCAGTCCACACTGGGGACTCTCAGCCTGCCCTCAGTAGCATCCAGTTCTCTAGTCAAGTACAAATGCCCATACCCCTCCTCTTCCATTTTACAGAAGAGGAAACAAAGGCTTAGAGAGACAGTGACTTGCATCTTTAACAAGCACCCCAGGTCATTCTGATGCAAGCACTCTTCCTATCTTTGGAAATTAAAAAACAAAAGTAAAAACTAAAGATCTACCACACAGGCACATATTCTAGGATGATCTGTTTACTGGGAAGAAAGGGGACTGTTTTGGCTTTTCAAGAAATAGGAAAATGCCAAAGAAACTTCAGTCTCCCGACTCCCCATTCCTCCTGCCCTCCAGCATTAGGGGACCACCCCTGTGGTCTGCCCTCTAGGGAGAGTGCTGAGTTGGCTCCGAGGCAGCACCTGATCCTGCAGAGTACAAAGCCTGGGAAGAGAGAAGGAGCAGAGACTCTGAGCCCCTCCCTGTGTCCTCACATCTCTACCTCCCTTCCCTTCCACTGGAAAAAAGGAAAATTGCCAAGTAATTGCTCCTCAACAACCCCTGCTGGTCCTCAGTCGTTTCTTCCTTGCTGAGATTATAATTAGGGATCAGTAAATTTAAATGGGAAATCCATGAGCAGCACAGAGCCTTCATTTGTCAAACGCTGTTTCTTGTACCCTGCAAATGGTGCTCAGATTCAGCTGTGGGCAGTGGTGCTGAGGTCAGGTCCCCAAGTCAGGAGGGGTTGAGAAGTCAGAGAGTACAGCCCCTTGACTCTTGGCAAGGGTACAGGAGCACCAGCAATATGGATAAGCATTTACTCTGTCCCAGAGCCTGGGCCAGGCACTTTCTAAACCTGATTTTACCACATCTATCCACGGAGGTAAGCTCTAGTTTTATTCCCATTTTACAGAAGAGGACACTAAGGCCCAGAAAGACAGTGACTTGTCCCAGGCTACACAGTGGGGACTTGAAGCCCCATGCAAGGGAGCTCTAAGCCTGTATCTTTTATCCCAAAATCTGACTGCTTTCCCAGTGGAGTGGAGGTCTAGGTCCCAGACCTGAATAAATTCCAGGTGTTTATCTCTTTTCTTCCCCCACTAAAGTCTGAATGCGGCCACATCTGGTTTGGGCCTGTCTTCTCCCTCATGCACCTGGGATGCGCAGGTCAAGGCAAGTCTGATAGGGGTGGGGCAGAGGAAGAGAATCCTACCCTTCCCCTTAGATGTGGCTTCTCCCTGGACTAGTAAGATTGCCTTCCTACAATGGGTCCTTACAACATGCTCTCTGGGCAGGTAGGACCCACAGCATCCCTTCTATTTTAGAAAGGAGGAAGCAGAGGCCTCAGAGAGATAAAGTGATTTCATCCAAGGTTCCTCAGCCAACCATTGGCTGAGAGAGTCAGGACTCAGGTGCAGGAACTCTTGACACCCTCACCCTCACCTGTAGGGCTGGGATCCCTCTCCAGGAAACAGGTCTATGGAAATGGAAAACCACAACGTCAACAGGTGGGAGAAGGAGATGAAGCAAAAGTGTTTTGGGCACCTATGTGGTTGCTAAAGCAAAAAGCCTTTGGAGTCACTCTGGCAGTGTTCAGCTTTGTATTGGCTTTTCTAAGCATCATTTAAAGAGTGAGGCTGTTTGTGGTCCTCAACTGGGGGGGGAAGATGTGAGGACCCACCAGGATCATACATGTAAAATGAGGACCCAGTGCACTGTTCAATACATGTGAGTTATGAGCAGTCAGCATTACTAGTTGTGTGATTTAACAGCATATTGATATTATAAGCAAATCGTATAATAACACTGTGAGATACTGGCATCTCCATGTTCCAGATGAGAAAACCAAGGCTCCGAGAGAAGAAACTTGGTTCAGACACACATTTTGTAAGTGGCCTATCCAGGTTTCAAGGATTCTGAGTGACCCTAAGCCCACACTCTCCCCCTAGCACATCACCTGGAGCTCAGGGGTGGCATTCAGTGGGACAGGGATATCCAGGGAACAGAGGCACATGAGGCACCCAGACAGATCTACCCGTAACCTGGGTCACCAGGACAAGCTTCAGTGCCTTGACCACTGCACCTCTGAACCATCCTGCACCCCAGAAAAATGCACAAGGTACAAGACATCCTGCAGGTCAAGGACAAAGGCTCAGTGAAGTGACTCTCATTTTTCTGGAACCTTCTTCTGTTGCCAGTCGCCTGCTGCTGGGGCTCTTTTAGTTAGTGGTAAATAAAGAAAAATCCCTAAAAATAAAGTATATTGAAAAATATTTTTATTTTATTTTATTATTTTATTTTTTATTTTTATTTTTGGAGACGGAGTCTCACTCTGTCACCCAGGCTGGAGTGCAATGGCACATTCTCGGCTCACTGCAACCTCCGCCTCCTGGGTTCAAGCAATTCTCCTGCCTCAGCCTCCCAAGTAGCTGGGATAACAGGCGCCCACCACCAAGCCAGGCTAATTTTTGTATTTTTAGTAGAGACAGGATTTTGCCATGTTGGCCAGGCTGGTCTTGAACTCCTGACATCAGGTGATCTGCCGCTTTGCCCTCTCAAAGTGCTGGGATTACAGGCGTGAGCCACCACGCCCAGCCTAATGAAGAAATCTTAAACCTCTACCCATCTCTTCAAATCTAATTTGTGACTTTTAAAAAATGTTCATGAACTTCAAGTTTCTTTCTCCTTTTCCTTTCCATATTTGCTCTCTCCTCTCTGGTCTCTCTCTGGTCTCTGTCTAACTATCTCTCTTTGCCTCTCTCTGTCTCTCTGTCTTGCTCTTCTTCTCTCTCTTTGTCTTCTGTCCCTGTTTTCTGCCTTGGAAATATCTTAGTAAATTAATCCCTAGAATCTGAAGGAACTATAAACCTCTCCTTTCTGCCTCCCCTCCTGAAACTTTCCACTCTGAGCTTAGTGGCTGCCTGAGCCCAGCCCGAGCTCAGCACCTCGGTGAGTGCAGCACCGTTATGTATCACTGTAATTTTCTCTGGCCTCAGAAACTCACAGCTAAACCTCTTTCTTCATGGTCCTAAATGTAAATTAACATTGTTCCTAGCTGGGAAGGCCAGAATCATAAACTGGCTGTGTTTCTGCAAAGCAAAACTTTTTAACAAGAAAGATGTACACTCTTTATCTTCTTGGCTGGAGGCATAGAGAGATTTTAAAAAAAAAAAAAAAAAAGAGGACAGAGAACCCACTGGGAGAGTATGAATGAGAGTAGGGAAAGAATAAGCAGAAGGCAGGAGAGACAGAGAGGGCGATTGAGGGAAAAGAGGAGCTGCAGAGAGGCCCACAAGAGCCATATGCATCTCTTGTGCCATAGGTGAAGAATTTAACAGTAGCTATTTCATTTCACAGACAGAGATAAACTGACGATTCCAGAAACTCAATGGCCATACGAGGAGAGGGCAGGGTGTTCTCTGAAATTAAGAACAGTGCAGCAAGGGCAGGGAGAGAGGGAGCTTTGGAGCTCACTAAGCTCCAGGAACTGCAAAACCACAGTCTGCCTCGTCTATCTCCCCGCCCGCCAAACTGAACTAGCCTCCATAGCCAAACTGGTTGTTCTGCTGACTTAGCTTTGTGTGGCAAATGCATTTGAAGCTTCTGCAGCTTTCCAGAAAATAGTGCATTTACTAAGGAGTAAACAACATAGCTCGATTCATGTTTTCAGTTTTGGAGTCCATCTACCCCATAAACCACACATGACTCCTCTTTGCTGAAAGAGGAAAGATGGTGCAGTGATGCTGTAATATCTTAGCAGGAAACAGCCAGATAGGATCTAAATGGGGCAAGGGTGTTGATTTGAGATTCAGAAAAAGCCTCGTGCCATTTTCTCAGCCTCACCATATAAAGCATGGGTGAGGGCCAAGGATGAAAGCTGCTTCCGCCCAGTGCACATTCCCAGGGATATCCTGGCACAGTCCAGAGGACTGATGCTCAAAGCAGTAACAGCAGGGTGTTTGCACCACCTAGGACAGCTGAGGGTTCGTAAGCTAAGCAGGCATTCAGCTTTGCTACCCCTGGAGAAATGCTACATTTTCACTAAAGAGCATTTCCTCTAGCAGAGAGGAGAGCTCTGCCGCCTGCCAGGATAATCACAGTAAAGTCACAGTTGATAAAAGGCCCAAGGGGCAGTGTCTCAGGTTTCTCGGGTTTGCAGGTTATTCAAGCTCACCTGTGAGCTCCAGTCCTTGGGAGTGGAAGCATCTTTCTGAGACACTGCATCCTCTGCTGTCCACTGCACATTCTTGGCGCTGGGCTTGGGGAAACCGGGACCAGGACAATGGACTGAGTGCTTCCCACATCCATCACCCCAGGGCACATGCTGGAAGATGGTTTCTTTTCTAATAAACCATCTACTGAGAATATCCATTTGTCATGTTCTCTTTTCTCCTCAAAGTCAGACGTGGGTGTCTGCTGATTGTCCAGGTCCAGAATAGTGTCTTCTATGAACTGAATGATAGTCGTAGTTTCTCTTCTTCCTGTGGCTTTGTGGGCAGTGCCGTTTTGTGCCGACCTGATGTCTGGGAATGATGAGTGCTCACCCACCTGTCCTGAGACTCAGTGGTGGACAGATGCACTCTACTTCCTGAGCTAGGTGCTGGGACCCACAGGGTGTTGAACAGGCCCCTCTGGTCACCAAAATGGCCCTGTGGCAGCCTCCCGGGGACCTGTGTAAACAAATAAAAATTCTAAGTCCCCCATCCATCTGAATGGACCCCTCCGCTAGGCCAAGGGCATTCCAAAGTTAACCTGAAAAACTAGTGCAAACCATGATGGGAAGGGAGGGTCCAATGCGCCTCTTCATTCCCTGCTCACTTTTGGAATTCAGGCACAATGGACCAGCATTAATATTAAAACAGACCTTAGGATTGACAAAGCCGACTCTTTGTAGCAATAAGACACAAAATTCCAGCCTGACTGTAGTGTAGCATCACATGACAAACAGCAAGCCCTGAAAGAAATGAAAGTATTTTACCCCAAATTATGTTTATTTGCTGTATCTCAAAATAGTCCTGCAAAGCTGTCTCTTGTGGCGAAAGGCTACCTTCCAAAGAGAATCCCCTTCCTTTTCCTGATCCAGGAGAGAATTAATTCTGATAAGAAACATGTGCAATCTATTCTCTCTGAAGCCTGCTACCTGGGACTTCCTCTGCATAATGGGAACCCTGGTCTCCACAACCCCTTACCTTAACCCAGACAATCCCTCCTATTGACTCTAGGTCTTTAGACAATAGCATAACTTTTTCAACCAATTGCCAATCAGAAAATCTTTGAATGTATCTATGACTTTCATGAAACCCTTGCTTTGAGCTGTTCTGCCTTTTCAGACCAAACCAATGTACATCTTCTATGAATTGATTTATTGCTTATATCTCCCTAATATATATAATATCAAATTGTCACCTGACCACCTTGAGCAGGATCTCCTGAGAGCTGTGTCTTGGGCTCATATTTGGCTCAGAGTAAATCTCCAAATATTTTACAGAGTTTGACTGTTTTTGTCAACAGCTGGGACAGGAAGTTTTGGTGGAGCAGACCCCCGGAGGCAGCACTCACAATCGAGGTTGTGGCTACTTTCAAAGCCCTGTGGCTCGCCCTTGGTCTCCTTCTCTCTGTCCCTCTCAGTGACTTGAAGAAGAATGAAAGGCAGCCTGAAGGTGGACCACAAGAGTAAGAAGCATCATTCCCACCCAAGAAAGAAAAGAGAACAGAAGATGCCTGATCAGAATCTTCCTGAGGACTCATCTCCCGTATCCCCAAGGAGCCGAGAACTACCCCCAAGGCTTTGGTGGGTCCCCTCCCCAGCAGGCCCCTCCACCCCCCACCACATGATGCTCTCTGGTGAGAGAGCCCCTGCCCACCTCTCTGCCTAGTCTGAGCTGGAGGGAAAAGGAGAGCACTGTATAAGCCACAGGTCTCATTACCTCCCCTCATAGCCCAAGGTAAGGGGAGATGGCAGAGCGGGGGTTGCAGGCAGGGCTGGGGATGTGCCATGGGGTTCCCCTGGCTTCTCTCCCCAGAGCCTGAACCTTCTGGGAGAACATTTGAAAGCCTCAGAGACCAGCTATGGTGTCAAATATTAATGGTCTTGGTTTCCCTTCCTATCCCTCAACCTTGCACGTGTGTGAGTACTCACGGTCTGCCAATTATGTGACCTTGGGAAGACCCCTCTGAAAGACCCCACAGCATTCATGTTAGTCCCCCTTCCCCACCTCCCCACACCATCCACACACCATGTACATCAAACCCCACAGACTTCAGTCCTTGGCATCCTCACCCCTCGAGAGGGCTGAGAAAAGAAACCATGCTCTTCCTGAGCCACCATATTGATGTGGGAATTCCCCTGAAGATCAGAACCACAGCTCCTTCCGAGCAACTCCTTCTGGCCTCAAGAGTGGGAGGTCTCATGCTCCCAGACTAAACGGAATTGCCTGTGACTCATACCCAGCCCTGCCTATTGAGAAATCTACTTCCGAGGTTGGGGGTGTGGGGTGGTGCGGAACTGGAGCCAGGGAGGTGTGCGTGTGTGCGTGTGTGTGTGTGTGTGTGTGTTCCTCAGCTTCCTGGCTACTGAGCCTTCTCGAGACCAGAGCTCCCTGGCTTTTCAGAGAACCAGCTCCCAAATCATCTAGATCATCTATCCCCCTTACTAGGTAGTCTAGTGTGGCCCAAAGCCTGTTTGGACTTTTTTTTTTAAGGAGAAGGAAAAAAAGAACTGAGTGAAAACAGAAAAAAAGAAAAAATTCAGCCACATGAAGCCAAATTATTATAGCTGCCCCATGTGAGTCAGGAAAGAGAAGGGTGTTTCCTAAGACACGTTAGATGAGGTACTCAGCGGCTTAGTCCCATCCTCCACTCCCCCGAGTCTGCAGCTCTCTCATCATCTTTGGCTGCTAAAGCTTTGAGAGGGACCCAGGGTGCCTTCTGCAGAGCCTGTGCCACTTGCTTCGAAGTGTGGCTGTCTCTGGAGCGTTCTCACCAGTGCCACACTGGATCCCAGGGGCACAGAACTGAAGCTGTTTCAGTTTCTGGTTTGCATATTGTTGCTACTGTCACAAAAGGGAAATATCAACTTGGTTGTTAACCAAATGGAGAGCTGAGACCCACCCTGTGACTTTTGCCATTTTCGCATTTGGGTAGAGCAAGAGCAAAGAACAAAGGCACTTTCTAATGGCATAACCTAACTTTTAGGCAAGAGCATCATTATTTGTTTAAAGCAAGAACAGAAGAGGAAATAATGTTTGTCGAGATCTATTATGTGTCAGACATCTTACTGAACTGCCTTAGTCAATCTTTCTCCCCTAAGTCCAATGACATAGGTACTGTTGAAGACCTGAGCTATATCAGGATAGTGCAAGCAGAAAGGTGAAGAGGGATTCTAGAGATTTGAGGAAGGTAGAAATAGATGAGTAGATGGTTGAATGGACAGGTGGATTGGTAGATGGCGGTTCCATATGAATGAAGTAGGAAAGAGGGAGGAAATAGAGAAGTTTCCACACCTCCTGCTGGAATGACTAGATGCTGGCCACTGGAACACAAAATGCATTGGTGAATCCTTCCCTTTCATGTCCACTATCAAGGACCAAACATACTCTTGTATTAACTTTTTTCTTTTTATTTGTTTTTTCCTAAAGAGCCCTTTCCTGCCCAATTATAGAAGCCTCAGCCTCCACCAAGCCTGGATCCTCCCATGGAAATACAAGCAGAGTTTGGGGGAAAGGATTGTGAATTCCATTTGGGGCATGGTGAGTTAGCGGCGGATGAAAAACCTTGAGGTGGAGATGTTCTGCAAGAAGGACAGGGCTTGAATCCTGGCTTCAAGATGTGTGGACTTGGGCCAGTTATTTGAGCACTCTGGGCTCAGTCAAATGGGATGCTAATGGTAGTACACCCCAATAGGGTTGTAGAGATTAGATGAGACAAGGTGGGTCAAGTGCTTAGAACAGTGCCCAGCACACAGTAAGTCTTGAAAGCAAGTTGTCTGCTGGCTTCCGGTATTCTGTGGGGCAGTGTGTATCTGAGAGTCACTGGAGTGAAGGTGGCCTTGGGAGGAGTTTGGATTGTGTGGAAGAGTGTGTTAGGACTTGATATGAGGATGGCCAAGGACAGAGCTGTGATATTTATCAGGGTGAACAGAGGAAGAGGAACCAGCAAAAGACGCTGACAAGGACTAGCCAAAGGGGTCCTAGAAGCCAGGAGAGGGGAGAATGCCAGGCAGACACTCAGTCACGGGTGTCACCAGCTGCTGAAAGTCTAGCAAGAAGGTGACCACAAGAGGCTGCTGGCATGGGTTTTGGGGACATCTCAGTGACTTTGTCAGAGGGTTCTCGGTGGAGAGTTGGGTACTGAGGAATGAAAGTTCCATGCAGGTGACAGGTGTAGACAGTCTTCTGCAGAACCTTGACCTCGAGAAAAGACAGGAGGCAAGAGGCAGAGGAGAACAGAGGCAGGGAGAAGGCGTTTGGGTGGTTGATTTGTTTTGCTTTGGGATGACATGACACTGTTTAAAGATGAGATTCACAGGCTTTGGGGGCTGTGAAGTAGAGTTGGTGCATAAAGTTTAACAATTTGAGGAAGAAATACAGTAATTGATTTAAAAAAATGTAAATGCCTTCACAGAATTAGAAAGGGGAGAATTGAGTGACGCAATAAGGGGTCAACCCTGAACTGCCCTCTGAGTCTGGAAGGAAGGCGGCGAAGGTGGGAAGGTTATAAATAAGCTTCTAGGTAGGAGGACAGGAAATGGGGCAGTTATGCCTGATAGCCTCAGCTTTGCTGCTGTAAGTAGGAGGATAGATCAACTGCAGAAACATAAATACACAGTTTCTCCCACACCGTGGGCACTTAGGAGAAATTATGTTTAAGAAACTTAAAATCTCAAGGGGGTATTAGGGTTAGAGGAACCCGAGTTGATGTTGAAGTTATTAATATCCTTACAAATTGTTTTGTTTGGATATTAATATCCTTACAAATTATTTTGCATCGATTAATATAAAGCAGTGAATGCAGCACACCAAGTAAAAACAACCTCAGAGGCAATTTGCACATCTTTATTCATTCTCTACCGTTCATTTTCATTTGCAATCCTTTGTTTGCTTGTAGGTGCTTGAAGCATTTCAGGATCTTCCTACCCTGCATTTTCAACTTACAAATAAATGCTAGCAAATTAATAAAGTTATGAATCATTTTAAACTTACAACGAAGTTTAAAGAATCTTACAATTAACACCAATATACCCACCACCTTGGTTTAGCCATTAACATTTTACTAAGCTTGTTTATTTAAATACTCTTTTTAATTGCAAAAGTGCAGAGTTCCAATATACTTCCCAGCCAGTTTCCCTTATTATTAAAATCTTATATTACTGTGGTACATTTGTAACAACTAATTAACTCATGTTGGTGTATCATTAACTAAAATCCATACTTTTCTTAGATTTCCTTAGCTTTTGCTGATTTCCTTTTTCTGTTCCAGCATCCCATTAGAGATAACCACATTACTGTTAGTCATGATGTCTCCTTATGCTCTTTTGGCTGTGACAGTTTCTCAGGCTTTTCTATTTTCCATGGCCTTGGCAATCTGAGGTGTACTTATAAGGTATTTCACAGAGTGTCCCTCAATCGGGATTTGTCTGATGAGTTTCTGGTGATTACACTGTGGTTATGGGTTTTTAGAAGAAAGACCACAGAGATAAAGTGCTTTTCTCATCTCATTATGTCAAGGATACATACTTTCCACATGTCAACACTGTTGATGTTGACCTTGATCACTTGGCTCAGGTACTGCTGGTCAGTTTCTTCACTGTGAAGTTACACTTTTTCCTTCCTTTCCATATGTACTCTTTGGAAGGAAGTCACTAGATGGATCCCACACTTAAAAGAGTGAGGAATTACATGCCACTTCCTTGAAGGTGTAGGTTTGTACTTTTTTTTATTACCTATGTATCCATCAGTTAGCAATTCTTTTACCTGTCCATCAATTCATCTTACTTTTTTAGACATTTAAAAATAAATTTGCAGATTATATTATTTTGTGGCAGGCAAAGCATACACTAAGGCACTTTGCTTCTGTGCCTCGTCTTGTCTTCAATCTAAATTTCAATTCTTTTTAAATTGAATACAATTTCTGGGTTCTACTTCCTGGGGCCCCACTGGAGTCTCAAAATCACACAACAAAAGTCCTAGACCATGAAAAGATACTAAGCCTGGGGTATTTATTCTGTTATTTGGAAACTGAGTAGACATTTCTTAAGGTCTCTTTCCAGTCCCCAAGGTTAATGGTCTCAGCTTTGCCAGGTGACATCTTATTCAACACACTGGGCAGTGCTCCACACACTTGCTGCCTGAAGGACACCCTCTCTCTCCTGTTCTTCCACGTCTTCCAGGGCTTTAATACAATAATTAGAAAGAAATAAACCTCCACTCCTCATCTTGTTCTGCTGACCTTTCATTTCCCTTCTCAGTTCCTAGTTTCCTGTTTTGCTAATTACCCCCATCAAGAGGGACACTCTATTCACACCCTGAAGCTGAAATTCTTTAATTCCCAATACATTTGAATATACTACACTTACTAGTGTTTCATATGAAGTAAATTCAGAGTTGCAGACACACCATTGCTGCATTTTATACAATATATATAAAAATAGATACAGTGTTATACATTTTTCAAATATGCCAAATCAGGTATTTTGTGCCAATGTGCAAATAGCTGCATGGGAATAACCCAGTGAATAAAATAATTGAAGGCTGTTCAATGTGATATGAGTCTGGTAAATTCTTGCCTACGTGGAAATCACTTTAGGAACTTTTCTGTCTTCTAGTCATCAATATATTTCTTTGTTGATGCTTACCACCCTTAATATTTTTCATGTATTTTGTCTTTCCTTATATCTTCCTACCCCATCATATTGCCTTCTTCATTAGCATTGGTTATGTGCTGGTCAGAGCAACCCATAATGACTGGCTGGTTGGGTGGATGCCTAGGTGGTTGGATAAATGTAAGTTGTAGATGTTTTGTAAGGATCTTCTAGCCTCTTGCTTGTACCGTGTAGTCATCTGTCCTCAATTCAGAGGCACTAGTGGTGATGGCTGACCACCATCCCTATAGTATCACTTCTAGGATTTAAAAAAATGTTGTTTTCTAAATTAACATATAGTAACATTGACTTTTTTGTGTGTACAGGCCTATGAATTTTAATGTCTAGATTTGTGTAACTACCATCACAATTGCGATACAGAACAGATTCTGTTACCCCAAAAATCTCCCTTGTGCTAACCCTTGGTGGCCGTACTCTCCCTCAACCCTAGCCCTTGGCAATCACTGGTCTGTTCTCCATCGCTATAGTTTTGTCTTTTTGGAGAATGTCTTTACAAATGTACCACTTTGAAACTGGCTGTCTTCACCCAGCATAATACCTCTGAGAGTCACCCTAGTTGTTGAGTGTTCAACAGTTCACTCTTTTATTGCAGAGTAGCATTCCATGGTAAAGATGTGCCACCATTTATCTATCCATTTATCAACAGAAAGACATTTAGATTATTTACAGTTTTTGGTGATTGTGAATAGAACTGCTATAAACATTCACACACTGGTTTTTGTGTGGATATAAGTTTTCGTTCCTCAAGGATAACTACCTAAAAATGAGAATGCAGGTTCGCATGATAAGTGAATGCTTAACTTTATGAGAAACTACAAAGCTGTTTTCCAGAATGGTTGTGCATTCTCACCAGCAATGTGTAAGAGTTCCAGTTGCTTCCAATCCTCACTAGCCCATGGTTTTGTCAGTATTTTTAATGTACTTGGTGTATGTAGTAGCATCTCATCATGGTTTTAATTTCCACTTCCCTAAAGGCTAATAATATTAAACATCTCTTCATGTGTTTATGTGATGCCTGTAGATTCTCTTTGATGAAGTGTTTGGTCAAGTCTTTTATCCATTTTTAACTTGGGTAATCCCAGATCTTGAAATCTCCAAAGATAAGAATCCTTAAAGTCTAAAATCCTGAAATTAACAATCCTAAGAGATGTAAATCTTGAAAATATAATCCTGGGAAAAATAATTTTTAAAAATTTAGAAATTATTTACATTTGAAAATATGTTTCTCTATTTAAAAAAACATGTAAAACATGACAGAACATTTCATAGGCCATACTTCACAAGAAAATAGGTAATAATAACATGCATATTTTTGTAAACATAAACATTCAGGTGTACTAACAGTCACATGGGTATAACAGCTCTGAGCAGATAAACCATACTCATAAATAAATAGGCAAAAAAAGTGAAATGCATATACACATACCACTAGTGTTGGTGTCATGTGCACCTCACTTCATAACTGTAGTCATCTGAAATATCTAAGTCTTAATGGGATGGATCAAAAACTGCAATAGATTAACCATGGTATATGTAGTTGCCCAAAATGTTGAGATCTGGAGACATTTTATCTTTCACAAATGCAGCTGTACAAAAGGATAGCTCTTCCTTTGTTGAGGAAGTTTTGATTTTTTACATAGACACTCACTGCTTACACACAAAGTCAAAATTGTAATAAGGCGCTTTCAGGAAGTCAAATTTACAAAACAATGCTTACAGTGCATTAGAATTTTCTAAAAGTCTATACTTAATTTATACCTCCAGTGTTGAAAATAATACAATGATAAAATACATAGCATAGGGAACAATGTATTTCACACATTGTGCTCTGTGTGAGAGAGCAGAAACCATACATGATTGAATAATTTGGCAGGAGAGTTTTCTTGTATTCTTGGCCTGCATTTTCAGTTGTATAATCTTCTAAACACTTGCCGCACTTGTATTTGGAGAGTGGCTATGGTCTACAAATTTTCTAAGTATATGATGTCCATTTAAAAGTCTGGTTATTGCTTGGCTGCTGCAATTAAACAATTTTCTGCTTTTGCAGCACTAATAATAATTAGCTTTTAAACTTTTATCTTTCACCATTAAGCAGCCTCACATACTTGTATACTTATCACTTCCTTTTTGTGAGAAATAATTTCACAGAACTCTTTTGTTGTGTTTTAAGGAATACAGTAAGAAGGAATGATATTTGACTTCCCCAATACTAAATCCGCATTAGTCAGGGTTTTTCAGAAAGGTGGAACCAAAAAGACATAGTTATGTAAGAGGAGATTTATTAGTGGAACTGGCTCACATGATTATGGTGGCTGAGACGTCCCATGACAGGATGTCTGCAAGCTGAACTCTGGGATGCCTATAGCAAGGCTCAGTCCAAGTCTGAAGGCCTCAACACTAGGGAGACTGATGATGTAACTCTTAGTTAGAGACCCAAAGCCTCAGGACCCAGGTGGCTGCTGAGGTAAGTCCTGGAGTTCTGATGTCCAACGCAGTAGAAGAAAAGTCTGTCCCAGCTCTCAGAGAGAGACCAATTCGCCTTCTGTATGCGTTCTCTTCAGGTTTCTGGCCTGTGGGATGGTACCCACCAACGCTGAGGGCAGATCCGTCCCATCTAGTTCACTCAGACTCACACACTGCTGATCTCTGGGAACATCCTGACAGACACACTTAAAATAATGCTTTCCTAGGTTTCCAAATATTCCTTAAACCAGTCAAACTGACACTTCAAATGAAGTCCACAAGTTCACCCCTTGTCAACTTGGCACCCATATGCATCTCCTTAAGCCATACTTAATTTCCAAATAAAGATAATAATAAGGAAATAGTTCTGCTTAGCATGATTCAACTGACATTAGATGGCATACAACTGAACGTGCACCAACTTTGTCCCCAGAATTTGGATTTCAGGCTTTCAACATTTGGAATTTTAATCTTTTGGGATTGTGATTATTGGGATTTTAGACATTAAGGATTTTTGAATTTAGGGATTTTGATCCTTTGAGATTTCAACATTTGGGATATGGCATTCAGAATAGTATCTTTTAGGATTATAATCAGTATTGCTTGGGTATATTATCAGATATGTGATTTGCAAATATTTTCTGTCAATCTATAGCTTGCATCTTTGTTGTCTTACAAATGTTTTCATAGGGCAGATTAAAAAAAATGTGGTGATGTCTAATTTATCATTTTTTTTTCTTTTATGGATAGTGCATTTGGTATCTTGTCTAAGAATTTCTTGCCTCAAATATTTTTCTTAGGTTTTCTTCTAAAAGTTTCATAGTTCTACTTTTATACTTAGGTCAATGAGTCAAACATTTGAACCAATTGTTTGACCACATTTTTGACCAACTACCCTTCTTCAATGATTTGCCTTTACACATTCATTAAATATCAATGGACCATATGTATGTGGATCTATTTCTAGACCTTTTACTTTTGTTACCCTAATCTATGTGTCTGATTTTTCACCATCATCACATTGTCTTCATTACTATAGCTTTGCAATAAATATTAAAATCAGGTAGTATAACTTTTTTCAAGTTTACCCTTTTTCCCCCAAAATTGTTTTGGCTACTCTAAGTCCTTTGCAAAAACAAACCTTTTGAATCAGCTTATCTATACAGTATGTCTCTCAATTTACTTAGGTCTTCCTTGGGATCTTTCATCAGTGTTTTGTAGTTTTCAGCATATAGATCCATATTTCAGCATATAAATCTAACACAAGTTTTGTTAGATTTTTCCCTAAGCATTTCATTGCTTGGAAGCTTTTTTAAATGGTATTTTTATTTTTAATACCAGTTTACAATTGTTCATGTCTAAGTTGAAATACAATTTATTTCTGTATGTTGACCTTGTATCCACTGATGTTGCTGTATTCATTTATTTTCTCTAGGACTTTCCAAAACACAAATTCCTTGAGATTCTCTATGTAGCAATTACATTGTCCATGAATAGTAACACTGTTATTTCTTCCTTTTAAACCTGGATGTCTATTCTTTTTCTTACCTTATTGCACTGGCTATGACTTCCCAGTATGATGCTGAGTAGGAATGATAAAGCCAGGCATCTTTCCCTTAGTCCCAGTCTTTGGGGGAAAGCATTTACTCTTTTTTCCATTAAGTGTGAAGGGTCAGCTATGCAGTTTTTGTCTGGTTACTCTTAACTAAGGTCAAGAAAGTTATCCTGTATTCCTAAGGTGGCTAAGTCTAAGGCAAGGAATTCCCTTTAACCAAGTGACATTGACATTTCACATCTTATTCAGATTCCACTGGTGAACACTTGGACTGATTACTTGTCCTTCACGTCACTGTGCTTTAAAACCTTCAGGTCAGAAACTGTGTCCTATTCAACTTTGGATAATCATCATAAAGCTCTTCCTACCCTCAGATAAGACTGGACACGCCATCACTTGCTGTTCAGTCACATACTCAGGAAGAAGTGGAGGATGAATCAATTTTTATAATTAAAGCGAGTTCCCCTACTCAGTTTTAGTTATAGTAATGTGCTCCAATCTGTCCCCAGGACACAAATGTTTTAGTCATACCCTACTCCTCACATCTTCTAATCCCACAAGACAGAGTAGAATTTAAGTCTGTTCTCTGCAACAGTTTTCAGAGTCCCCCCATCAGTGATACATTCAGGGGCCCCCTAACATGTGTAAGTGTCTGGAAGGGAAGACCAGTAGAGTTGGTCCTTTTTCAATAAAGCTAGAGAATGTGAGCAGCTGCATGAAAGCTGTCCTTGGCTAGCTGTGTCCAATAGTCGGAAGTCCCTATAGTGGGTTAAATGGTGTCCAGCAAAAATTCACGTCCCCCCAGAATCTGTGAATGTAACTTTATTCGGAAATGGGGTCTTTGCAATATAACCAAGTTAAGTTGAAGTTATATTGGATTAGGCTGAGCCTTGACTCCCACGGCTGGTGTGCCTATAAGGAGAAGGTGATTTAAAGATACAGAGTCACAGAGACATGCAGGGAAGGAGGTCATCTGAAGACAGAGTAAGAGGCTGGAGTAGTGCACCTGCCAGCCAAGGAATGCCTGGGACTGAAGGTAATCCCTAGGAGCTAGGAAGAGGCAAGGGAGGGTTCTTCCCTAGAGCCTGCAGAGAAAGCGTGATCCGCCATGATCAACACCTTGATTTCAGCCTTCTAGTCTCCAAAAATGTGATTTGCTAAGCTACAACTTAAATTTGTGACAATTCGTTATGGCAGTTTATGACTTGGATACAATCCCCAACATATGTCACAGTCACAGGTGTCAAGATCTGGAGTTATCTTCAGAAGAGATACTCACTCCCCACGTTATTCAGGGGAAACGGTTAACAAATCTACTAACTCAGGCCTTTTCCCAGAAAACTATTTCAAAACCTTCCCGCTTGGTGGAGGAAATTCCCAATCAAAATACCTACAGCCCTTTGGGACAAGGCATCTTCCTGTCCCCTCTTGAGGCTAAGCCTGCAGAGAACTGGAAGTCCAGTGGACCAGAGCCACAGGGCCACAAGCCCCCATCTCAGTTGTGATTGGGGAGTGCAGCGGGAGCAGGAAACAGAAGGTTGCTGCAGGACCGCAGAAGTTGCCACCTCTCAGAGAAGGGCAGATTCAAGTGGGTGGAGTGCTGACAGTGCTGCAGAGCTGTCTCCAAGGCTCCCATTTGAGGTACAGTGCTGGGTGCCACCCTTTGCCTCAACGGACAGGACTGTGACCCTTCTCAGTAGTGTTTTGGGAAACTGTTAGAGCCCTGAGTGACCGTTGTTTGAGTTCTCAGACCCAGCCACTTCATAGCAGACCCAGAGGCTTTGGGATGGGGCTGGCTGTCGAATCCACCACCTCACATGCAGAACCACAGACCTTCTTGCTTCCCCAGTAATTCCTATGCAAAGCGGGACAGGTTTTTTCCTCAAACCTTCAAATTGCACACACACAAAATTCTTGTGATGTGCCCTTACTCATTCAATGAAAGCAAATGCCTTCTACTTTATTATCCAAGAAGGGACAGCCTTGGCCATTCCTAGGTAGAATGTAGAAAGACAGACAGAGAGAGAGAGAGAGAGAGAGAGAGGGAGAGGGAGAGAGAGAGGGGACAGACTCACTGGTGACTGGCAGAGCCTCTCTTGTAGGGAGCCTCCCAGGTGATGGGGCTGTGTGGACTTGGAGTCACATTCGACTCCCCTGATGGTGGCATGGGCTTTGGAGCTCAGATTTCATTTCATTCCATGCTAGACCAGCAGTGTGAGGCTCTAGGCTTAGAGCTAGCCTTAGCAGGGTATGCCTCAGCTTATGGGATCTCTTTGTGATCTGGCCCTGGCTTTCTTCCGCAACCTCAGCTCGTGATCCCACATACTCCCCAACCTCACAGATGCCTGAGGTTTCCTAGAAGCCTGCACTTTCTCTCTAGCTCTGGACTTCTGATCGGGCTCTATGTTTTAGTTTGTATTATTTCGTTGCCATATTTTGAGCCCTTCTCTATGCCAAGCTGCTTTGCTGAGCACTGTCTTATTCTTTATTGTTGTTATTAAATATTTCAGGCTGGCACAGTGGCTCACGCCTGCAATCCCAGTACTTTGGGAGGCCGAGGCAGGTGGATCACCTGAGGTCAGGAGTTCGAGACCAGCCTGCCCAACATGGTGAAACCCCGTCTCTACTAAAAAAAAAAAAAATAGCCAGGCATGTTGTTGTGCATCTGTAACCCCAGCTACTTAGGAGGCTGAGGCAGGAGAATCGCTTGAACGGGAGAGGCAGAGGTTGCAGTGAGCTGAGATCGCACCACTGCACTCCAGCCTGGGCAATAGAGTGAGACCCTTCTAAAAAAAAAAATTCCAACATAATAAAGGTGGTAAATCCCAAAGTGCAACTTATTCTGATTCAACAAAGGCGACATTTTGCCCTTTGCTTCAGATCTTTCTTTTAACTAGAATAAGCAGCATATTCAGATCTCTTTTGTTTTAAGAAATGAAATTTACAGATGCATCAGAGTCCTCCCCTCCTCAGTTCCATTTCTCTCCTTTCCCTTCTGGAAAAAAATACTTGCCAAAAATTGGAAGGTAGCCCTCCTCATGTGTGTTCATACATTTAGTACAAGTGTAACTATTCATGTCTGCTGAAGCTCTTTCTCTTTTTGATTGTGAAAAGGTGATAACATATAATCTACCCTCTTAACAAATTTTGGATTGTACAGGACAGTATTGTTGACCATGGGCACTTTGTTGTCTAGCAGATCTCTAGAACTTTTTCATCTTGCGTGACTAAAACTCTGTACCCACTGAACAGCAGCTCCCCTTACTCTCTCCTCCAGCCCCGGCAATCACCATTCTACTTTCTGCTTCTACGAGCTTGACTACTCTAAGTACCTCTTATACATGGAATCATGTATTTGTCCTTCTGTGACTGGCTTATTTCCTTAGCACAATATCCTCAAGGTCACCCATGTTGTAACCCATGACTGGATTTCCTACTTTTTTAAGGCTGAATAATCTACACTTCTATGTTCACTGCAGCATTATTCGCAATAGCCAAGAGGTGGAAACAAACGAAATGTCTCCTGATGGATGAATAGACATAGAAAGCTTGGTATATACATTCAACGGGATGTTATTAAGCTCTTTCCTTTGTAATAGGTTATCTAATTTAATCTATGAAGATGTTATTACTCCCACTTTACAGATAAAGAGACAAAAGCATGGTTAAATTAAGTAATTTGTCCAAAGAACGAACAGCTAGTAAATGGGGAAGACTTGCAAATCCCTGTTTGTCTTAAACAAGGCCTCCCTGGCCCCCACACGCCCCACCATTACTTCTGCCATCCCAGTTAAAGTCAGCATTATTATCCTCTGCTTTTTTGGCTCATATGCTAACCAGTACCATTGCACTCACACCAGCAAACTAAATGGGGCAGATTACCTATCTCTCTTGGAGGACAGACACTGTGTACTTCTCCACCCTGGAGTGCCAGTTCAGAGCAGCATCTAGCACCTGGTAGGGGAGCAATAAGGAGTTTTCAATGAACCTTAGAAGCAAACAGTGAACAGACAGAAGGTGACTCTGATCCGAACCTCTCCAGCTCCTGGAGGGCATGCTTTCCCTGGAAACACACCCTTGCCTACGCCTGTGGGTTAGCATTCACCATAACTCTTGATTTTACATTTCATGGTCTTCCCCTCTCAATAATCAGAAAAAACTCAGCTTGCCCCCATCACTTTCCCATTAGACACTGGGCAAAGAGCCTATTTTTCTCACCCAGGCTTAGTTTCACTCATTCTCACAGATAAAGAATGGGCAGCCAATAGCAAGTGGAAGCCTAAAGATCATTCATCTCAACCAAAGAGGTGATACCAAGAAGATGCGTCCTTTGCATTGACGCATCTGGGACCAGAATCTGCCAAGACTTTCCTCAGAGGTTCTTCCTACTCTGAGGAAGACTCTCCCAACCTGTATTCTTCAAACCTGCATTCATCACCATCCTGGTTTTGGCCAAACTAAGATGAACCACGGTTACTTTTGTTTACTTAGTATATTATTTTAATTCGATTTCTTTTTTCAACTTCAATAAAAACTTTTCCTCTTTCTGAGTAATAAGTCACATGAAATCCTAAATTAGATGAGTTTATTGTATTTTTTTAACACATAGCAATGTGTGTGTGTGTGTGTGTGTGTTATACAAATTTATATTTGTAAAACATCTACATTTATCTGTGTGTTAACTCATATCACTTCATGTGCCAAAGCTGGTGGAACCGTACTCAGGAGCAAGCTTCCATTCTTTGTTGACCTGGATTTGGCCATGTTGAATGCACAACTCAGGAAATAAATTGGTGTGCAAGCCTCAGTGAGGAAAACAAACCAAAGAGGAGAAATCATCCCTTTTTTGGATATCAGGGTGACAGTTCTGGCCAGCTCAGCCTTGACCAAGTATTCCTGGATAGCTGAGTTCTCTAGAAGAGGTGTTTCTTGCTCAAAAGCTCTAACTGCAAGCTTAACTTCTTTATCTGCAAACAGGGGTCAATAATTCCTAGAGATCAGACTAGGTCCTTAGTTACAAACAGCAGAAACGGACTCTCCCTTAAATAACAAACGGGGCCCAGCACAGTGGCTCACGCCTGTAATTCTAACACTTTGGGAGGCTGAGGTGGGTGGATCACTTGAGACCAGGAGTTCAAGACCAGCCTGGCCAACATGGCAAAACTGCATCTCTACTAAAAAAAAAAAAAAGCTGGGTGCAGTGGTGTGTGCCCACAGTCCCAGCTACTTAGGAGGCTAAGGCAGGACAATTGCTTGAACCTGGAAGGTGGCTGCAGTGAGCCGAGATGGCACCACTGCACTCCAGCCTGGGTGACAGAGTGAGACTCTGTCTCAGAAAAAAAACAAAAAACAAAAAAATGGAATGTATCGAACATCTTTCAGGGCCAGGACTTTACAGAATTGCTGAGAATATGAAAAGTCTTAGAAAGCAGAAGATGGTCAGCAGCCATGGGATCTCAGAGGGCCAGGCTGTAGAAATCACACCGCAGGTTCCCACTGCAGGAGCCAGGTGATTAGACAGGTGCTGGCTGCCGAGGCCCCAGCAGAGCCCATGCCTTTACGTGCTCAAGGCTCCGTGTCCTGGGACTGAGTGTCTGATGGACCAGACTGGCAGAGGAAAAGGACCGGGGAAATGAACTCATCACAGGTAATACTCACTTGCCACTGTCATAGGAGGAAGGAGGAGCTGATGCCTGATCACCAAAAGTAGCAGCTGAGCCCTATGCTGACCTTTCCAAGTTGCTCTGAGAATGAGAACTAATTTATACAAAGTGTCTGATAAAGTGCCTTTGTACAATTATTGTACCCAAATAATTAATTTCATGAACTGGGAAGACATACAGAAGCCTTGAAGAAGAGGGAGAAATAGGTGCTCTATCTTAAGCATACAAAGCAATAGCAGTTATCTTCCTGGGAAAACTCCAAAGAGTCAGCAGAGAACTGCATTTTCAAAGCTTCCAGACCACACTGCCAGTCATGAACAGGTGGCTTCTGCAGACAAAGCCAGCCCTGTGGCCTGTTGTTAGAGGCAGCTCTTTTATTGCCAAAGGACATTTAAATGGAAAGCAGCACATCTACCAGAATAAATGCATCCTCAGGGAAGGAAGTGGAATTCTGGGCTATGCTGCCCCGACAACACTGTGAACCAAAAATCAGACTTCATGGCCCCCTTAGGGGCCAATCGAGGGTGGAAAGAAAAATGTAAGGTCACAGCAGAAGGTTTACAACTGAAAGTTAATCTTATTAAAAGACCCGAGACCACGTTCTCTTCTGGATGTAGTAGAAATGATGCTTTGATTAATATTTTTAATGGAATGAAACAAAAATGTCATCCTTCCTAGAAATTTCCAAATATCCCATTAATATCCCATTTATGGTTACCTTCTAGCATACCCAATACCAGTTTGTAGTTTGAGGCCCGTCCGGCTTAAGAATTACCTGGGGAGTCTGTTAATGGTACAGATACCTGGGATCGCCAGGGTGGCATAGAAATCTGAGCCAGGGGGACTCAGTGAAGCCCAGGGATTTGTGTTTTCCTGAAGCTCACCAGGCAGGGAGTCTCTGCCCTGGTGGCTAAGCCTGGGTTTGCCTTTCCCTTGCTATGGAGAAGGCTTGGTAGGACAAGCTCTGTGAAAATAGGCCCTGCTAAACCAAATACAATTTCACAGGGAATGTTAAGAGACACTGAATTATGAAACATAGAATATAGTAAACATTTAAGGAAATTAATTCATATGGGCATCTCTTCCCCTGAGCATAGTCGTTACACTGGCTAGAAATCATTCTTAGCAGTTTAACAGGTCTCTTAAGGGCCCCAACTAAACAAAAGTTTTGTTATATTGGCTCAAATTATTGTGCCTATTTAGTAACAATTCTGGCTAATGTGTCCCAGTGGGTACCTGCTCTAGGCTATGGGTTTTGACACATGATTCGAATTAACATCCAATAAACCTCATCAGGATGGGATAGTATGATTCCATTTCACAGCTGAGAAAACTGAGATTCAGTAAGATCTTATCCAAGTCAAAGCCAGTATTCAAACCAAGGTCTGTGTGATCCCAGAGTCTATTAATCTCTGTGCTGTATTTAATAGGATCAACATGGGATTTCTTCAATCATTTACTGTTCTGTTCTACTGATACTCACACTGGCCATCCCTGGTGTGGTATAAGCAAGATTTATTGAGGTTTCTCTGGGGCTTTTCTCAGGTGGGTAATGGAGCCAATTGCATGGCCTGCCATCCATCATTTCACAGAAAACAGGTTAAGAGGACACCAAGGCAGCCAGATACGAGAAAATGTCACAAAATGACAACATATACCCTCGTGGCCAACTGGCAGGAGCCAAAATGAAAACTGTAGAGAACAGTGGAGTGAGACGTAGCAGAATTACAGAAGTTCATATCCTTGAGGTAGCAAACTGACATCTGGCAATTTATCCTAAAGAAGTAATCATGGCTGTGTGCAGTGGGTCACCTAAAAGAATGCTCATTTCTGGGTTATAATAATGAAATTTGGAACCAACCTAAACCATAAGGAATTACTGAAATAATTCTAGTATCTGCATACGATAAAGCACTCTGCAGCCGTTTCCAAAGCTGCTTTGTGATGACTTTCAGCCACATGGAAAGCTGTTTATAATATGTTGCATATATGAAAACGGAATTTAAAGACCACAAAGAGGTATTAAATTAAACAAGCAGGAAGCCTTTGTACTTTGAGTTTCTCCATAACAAACTACATTCTAACTTAGTACATTAACAAAGTGAAACTTAGGAGAATACTTTTTGTAACAAATAGCTGGTTTCAGCCAATCACAAATAGCTGAGCTTCAGCCAATCACAGGCAGCCAATTCATCACACCAGGCCCAAATAAGGCAGACGCCTAGCTGTAGCCAATCAGGTGATTTCTCTGCTTTGCGTCAATGTTCAGTCTATAAAAGCTCAGTGCTCATGCTGTTGGGCTCCTGGAACCTCTTCTGGTTCTGAGTGCTATGGATTCGTGCTAAAATAAACTGTTAAATTTAATTTGGAAATTTACAGTTTTGCTTTAACAGAGGTTATAGAGAATTCTATGAAGATGGTACTCTCATTTTGACAGTGAGAAATATTTTTTTATTTAAAAAAAGGAAATACCAACATTTTAAGTGTTTAATTTTCATTATTCTTTTTCTTGCCTGTATTTTATTTATGTTTCTATAATGACTGTTTTACTTTTACAGGTAGAAAAAATCCATAACTTTGTTCAAAGTAAGAAATTGTCACAGACAACTTGAAAGGATTTGGGTGGTGCATCTATATGAAACCATCTTCCTCTCACCCACCTCTTCTGGCTGTCTCACAGACCTCTGCCTTCTGCTGCAATTCAGAGCCCCAGACAATGCCAGGGATTCACCACATGCTAAACAGGCCTGACTCAAAGTCTTCCTGGAAATGCAGAAATCCCCAGGCCATGCATGCCCCAAAGTGATGATGTCACAGGGAGTCTGGTTTCCCTGCTTGTCACTGAGCAATCCTAGGGTGCTCTCAACACGTGAGCTTCTGATTCTCCAACCCTTGCTGCACCTACAGATACCCAAGAGGAAGTTGAAAGTCACCAAATCTAGAAGGATTCCCACATCCTAGACAGTCAGAAAAGGAAACAAACATGTGTTGTACTTTCCCAGGGTCCCTGGCAGGAGGACTGCAGCAGCCTCATTCATTCATTTGTGCCAGGTACTCTGTTAATCATAGAGATACCATGTTGATCTGCCTTCAACGAGACCATATTCTAGTGGGAGAGCTGAGCAGCCAGGTGGCCACGTGTGGATGGTTATATATGATGGGTAAGTGCAGCACACCCTGGAAGAACTTAGGAGGGAAATTTCACCCATATTTGGAGGTTCTGAGAAGTTTTCCAAAGGACATAATGCTCAGCATTAGTAGAGAAGAGAATTAGGGGGAGAGGTTGTTTGCATTATCTCATAGAAGGAACAGGATAATGCTAGAAGATGTCTGTTCTCAATCTACCATTTGTAGCTCATGAATAAGGGTGATTCTGCAGACACTAACCAGATCAATAGGGTCTGAAGGTCCTGAGTCTGATTGTGGGGCCCCAGAACCCTGGTCAGGTGACCAGATAGAAGCTGAGAAGACCCAGGAAGAATCCAGGAACCCAGCGGAGGGAGGGTAAGCAAACTCAAAGCCAGACATAAAGTCTGACCAAGTCTCCAATCTGAAGGTGGCTGGGCAGAGGGAGAATCTGGGTGTGAGTCTGTAGGTAGAGGTGGAGAGGGTGTAGGGAGAGGAAGAACCAGCTACAAGAGGGACAGTGGAGGGGGAGAGAGAGGTGTGGCTTGGCAAAGTCCCCAGGAGAAGCTAGAGGTAGTTGCTGCTACTGCTATCTCTGCTGGTATTGTTCTTTCATCCTCCTCAGGCTTTGGTGTCAGCAAGAGTAAGCCACAAGAAGGCATAGAGGAAACAAGGGACAAGGATTGAAGAGTGGCTTGATATTAAATGTAAGAGAAAAGATGATATACATGACTTAATAAAGGAAAGCTGGAGATGAATGAAGATGCCCCTAACTGGCAAGGGGATTTCTGCACTTCCAGGAAGACTCTGAGACAGCCCTGTGATTCAAGACATCTGCACCACTCAGGGATTTTCTCCAGGGTCAGCCGTGTACTTCCCCACCTCCTGACACTGCCTCAATCCAAGGCTCTTTCCCAACCTGGATCCCACCTCCCAGGGGAGTGTTTCCTTCTGGCTGTATTTGGCACCCATCAGCATGCAGCAACTGATTGTCACTCAATTCCCAACCAGCCAATGGAGAAGCCCCCTCACTGGGCTCACTCTGGGCTCGTTTCAATGAGACCACAGCAGTTATCCCATCCAACATTACTTGATTTGTGCATTTATTTCCTGTTCATTGCTTTTTTCCCCACAGTTTGAATAGAGTTAGTTATCTGTGGGAAGGACCCTGTCTGTCTTGTTTGTTACCATAATCCAATGCTTAGAACAGTTGCTGGTACATAGTATGTCTCAATTTAAAAATGAATGAATGAATGAATGAATGCTTGTGTATGGGGGAAAAAGAAAACAAGCTTCAGAATCAGATGCAGGCAATCCTGGAATTGAGCCCAACTCCACCCATGGGGTAACCTGTAAGCCCAGCATTCTGATTTGTCAAACGGAATATGCAAAATTGTGGGTTTGCAAAGTGCCTCATATCAAATAAGTTTTCTAAAAGGTAGTTATTTTATTTTTATAATTATTGTAAAGAATGAGGAGAATTGTGCTGTCATACCAGAGGCTGGATGGAGTGAGAGCCCACCCTGCTGACCGGCTAGCAGGCGGGCTGGAGAAGCACACCATCTTCATTGGTCAGGAAGGGGAGGAGAGAAGGAGCAGGATGAAATGGCTGGCTCTAAGGACCGCCGATCCACCACACAGGGGACAGGGAAGCCTGAACTCCCAGGTTGCTCTACTCTAGAGGGCAGATTTAGTGAGGTTTCTCAGAGCATCCCCTGGACAAGTACCAGAGCACACTGCATGGCCCCCCATCATTGCTCTGTAGCACCTATGTTTAGTAGGGAGAAGGCTTTGCTTGGCTTAGCTCCCTCACCCCACTGCCCTCATTACCCCGGCCATGTGTCAGTATCCTTGCATCTTACCATGCAGACCACCCTGATGTAGATGCTAGGTTGGGCATCTTGGCTTCCTGCTCCTTTTCTTTCATATGATGCGGATGACTCTGGATACTGCAGTTGGGTCAGGCCTGCAGAAAAAGAGAACATTCGGTTGAACAGAAGAACATACTCTGGAGAAAACAGGGAAGAGAGTGAAGACACAGCTGGTTCAAGGGAAAGAGGCCAACTGAGCACAGAGAGAAAAACGCTCGCTGAGAGCTCCATGGATAAAGAAAACACGTAAAGTGGTGAGAAGCATGGGAGAGGACAGGGCCAGGGCTGGGAGGCTGGGGTTCCAGGACCAGTTCCGCGTTAGCTGCTGTGTGACACTGAGCCACTGGCTTCCCATCTCTGGGCTTCAGTTTTCTCAATTATCATCTGTTCTCCTGCTTTCTCTATAACATTCATTTATTAATTCCTTGAGTTAAGAATATTTCTCAAGCACCCAGTTTGTGCCAGGTACTGCTGTCAGTGCTGGCGATTCAGCAATTAACAAAGTGGACAAAAAGCACACCCTTATGTGAGCCCTCATGCCCACAGCAAACACAACCAGTGAAATATGTTACAGGTTCATTTGCAACAAGGAGAAAACAGAAAGCAGAGAAGGGGTCAGACCACCTCATCCGAAAGGGTGACCTCTGAGTCAAGGCATAAGGAAGTGAGGGGGTGAGCCTGGAGGACATCTGGGCAAAGCCTGCTCCAGGCAGAGGGGACAGCCAGTGTGAGAGCTGCCCTGAATGCAGAGCCTGCCCACTGCCCCTTCTTTTGGTGTCTCCACTGGCCTGCTGGCTGCAGCAGCCTCCTATCAGACCTCCCAGCCTCCACCCCCACCCCTGGGGTCTTCTAGCCCCACACGTGGCCAGCCAGGGTGACTCTAAAATATAATTCAAAGCCCATCACCCCCTGCTCAAAACTCACCAAGTGCTCCCACCACATTCAATGCAGTGCAAGTCCTCATCATGGTCCTCTAGCATCTCTCCAAGCCTGTCTGCCTCCTCTCTCTCTCTCTCACTCACTCTTTTCCGGCTACACTGGCCTCTGCTGTACCTGGGACGTGCCAAGCAAGCCCCAGCCTCAGGGCCTTTGCTCACAGCCTCTGCCTGGATGTTCTTCGCCCAGTTATCCACAGGTCTGGCTTCCTGAACTTCATTCAAATGCCATCACCTCAAGAGGACACTCTTGACTGTCTTGTCTAAGCAAGATCCTGTCACCTCCAACTCCTCCCCTGGCTTTTAGCATTTATCAAGGCCTCACATCATTTTATATATTGATAATAGTAGATATAATCTATGGATCAGATGTGTATTATGTGATGAACACGGTTCTAAACATCCTAGAATTAATTCATCTTCTCCAAAACTTTTTGAGAATGGTACTGTTATTGACCACATTTTATAGATCAATAACCCAAGATAGAGAGAGGTTAAGAAATTTGCTCAAGGTCTCCCATCTGGTGAGTGTCAGATCAGGATTCAAACCCTGGAGCTTCCGTTATGAGCCACAGCACTTTAGACCAGGGCTGCCCAGTAGAACTCTGCAATGACGAAAATGTTCTGTGTCTGCACTGCCCGGAGTGACAACCACTGGCTGCCTGTGCCTGTTGAGCACTTGAGATGTGTGTGACCAAGGAACTGAATTTTGAATTTTATTGCATTTTAGTGTCTTTAGATTTAAATAGCCAGGCTAGTGGCTACCATATTGTACATAGAGCCCTAGCACCTCTTATTTGCTCCTGTGTTAATTTCTGTCACATAATGATGAAACTGGCCTGTGCATTAGTTTCGTCATCTTACAGTAAGGGAAACACCCCTGGCACAAAGTAAATACTCAATGCTTACTCATCATCATTATAATACTGCCATTATTAGGCTCCATGAGACCGATCACTTTATGTTTGTTCACCCCTGAATCCCCGTTACATTCTTCAGCACATAGTAGGTATTCAATAAATATATTTGGAATGAATGAATGCATGAATTGAGTTAAATGTGGCACTTGGGTAATGATAGACTCTCAAGACTAGGCGGGAACTGTAGCTAAGTGAAGGTGGGTAATACAAGATCATGGGAGGACTGAGGGTGCGGTGAACAGAAGAGAAGATGTCCTAGCTAAATGCTTTCAAAGTGATTTTTGGGGAGTGGTAACAGCAAGGAGCACTGTGGTCCAAACAGAACACCCCTAGCTAAAAGACACCCAGGGGCTGCCACTTTGCAGCTAAGTCCTTTCAAGGCGGTTGTCACACCATAATGACCAGTATTTGGTTCCATATCCCAGAGATTCAACTCTAGACATGCCACAGTCTTGATGAGCATCCTTTGTGTGTAAAGCAATCCAGGAGCCAAGGCCCAGAACACCAGTGACATAGGCAGTGCTCCATGAAGGCATACCTGTTCCTGTCCTCACTCAGTGCAGAGCTTCCAAGGAAAACTAAATGATGCTTCAGAAATTACATGTGTCCCCCACCTCCCCACCCAAAAACAAAAAGAAATGCAGCCGGCTTGGGAAATAGGAACATCCGTCTGGGAAGCAGGCCATGGAGTTGACAGCAATGGCAGATAAGGCACCCGGCACCATGCACGCCTGTGTCTGGAAGGGAGCTATGTTTGGACAGGGTTTAGGTCAACAGGCAGCACCCACCGCTGGCTGTCTTGAGCTTACCCTGGGGCATTCCTTTGTTTCTTGAATAGAACAGCAGACAAAACAGCCCACATTATGTAAGTTTCACATGCATATGACGTGAACTCTATGTTGGCAGGAACTTATCAACATTACTTCACGTCCATTTGCCTTCCCTCGATGCCTGGAGAGCCGTGTGAGTGCTGTTGTAGGACTCAGCCTGTCCAGTGTGAGTCACAGCTGTGTGATCTTGGCCTTCCCTGCCATTGATTAGGACATAGAATCCAGGGTTCTGATTTTCAATTCCTTCCACCTTAAAAATAGTACCTGTCATTCAGCGATTCTCAGTCACAATAGGCTCTCAGTGGCTCTACAGCCAACAAATGTGGTTGGTTTGTCCTTTTCATTTTTTAAAGTTAGTTGATGTATTCATTTCCTATTGCTGCTGTAACAAATTACCACAAATTTAGCGACTTTAAAACAATACTAATTTATTACTTTACAGTTCCAGAAGTCAAAAATCTGCAACAGTTCTCACTGGGCTAAAATAAAAAGCTGTGTTCCTTTCTGAAGTTTCCAGGAGAGAATCCCTTTCCTTGCTTTTCCATCTTCTAGAGGCCACTCACCTTCCTAGGTTTGTGGCTCTGTACAGCTGGAGCACAACGGAGTTGAGATTCAAATATGTTATTTTGTCTCCAGAGTCTGATTCTTGACTCCTATCAGTTCTGTCTCTGGAAAGAAAAAATTATCTGTGGTTTTAAACTTTTGAGGAGTTGGACTTGGGAAGAAAAGCTAGGCCAGGAGGATCGTTCTGCCAAATCTCCAGAATGGACTGAGTCCCTCTGAGAATCCAGGTTCACACAGGAAGCCCCCAGAACTGGAACAAAGGCCCTCTGTGAGGGGACCCACAGTTGTGTGAAATTCTGGCCTTGAGTTGTTTAGGACAGACTTCCTAATTCACAAGCCTGGCCCTCAGGGAACACAAGACTCTCGAGAGGGAGATATACCCCAGTATAATATACCATTATACTGATGCCTTCGTCTGTTTTCCTCCTGCAGTTTCATCAGCTCTACTAAAGCAGAATTTCCTACTCCTTATTTATTGTGGCAAATGGTGACTTTATTTGCATTTAGCAAATAATAGACTGTTAATGCTAAAAGAAAGCTCTAGAAATTGTCTGGGGGGATGGAAAGGAACTTGTAGCATCTCCGTGTCAGATAGGTCAGACATAGGACAGACATGGAGCACGTGCAACTTCATGTGTCAGCAAAAGCACGTGAAGTGGGATGTTAAGTTTTATCAGTCCTTTTTAAAGATGAGGAAACTTTAAAAGGGGCTCAAGGTCCAACACCCAGCTAATGGCACTGCTTGAGTAGAATCCAAGCCCCGGAACCATGCCCCGAAACCTCCCCATTTCCCAGTCCATGTTGCTTCCTTACTCTAGCCTACCTCCTTTTCCCTCTTGAGACTGTTTGGACAAATGAAAGAAGAACCGTCTATGTATGTGGAAGAGTCAGGCGGTTTTGGTTGCAAGCATCAGAACTTCACTCTGTGCAACCTGAGCAACAAAGTTACTTATTGGAAGGATACAGGGCGTTCCCATACTCAAAAGGAGAGTTGTAAGAGCAGGCTTGGAACATGAAGCAGCCAGGCAGCTCCAGGGTCTCCATAGCAGAGAAGTCAGGCTTCCTCGAGGCCCCAGGCTGGAATGAATGGAAGCTTGTGGTCACTTTCCTCCCTTTTTAAATTTTTTTCCTCCACCACCCCCACCTCCTATCTGCAGCTCAGCCTAACCCAGCCAAGCTCTGCAGTCCTCAGCAGGTGTGTCTTTACTTGCCGGGTATAATTGAGGGACTTAGTGAGCCCACAAAATTCGTATAGCATTAGATTGCTAAGCGGAATTCTTTTTAATTAGAGAAACATGTGTGCAAACCAAAGATCATCATTTAAGAACTCTAAGACCAAATATCCCGTCTTTCTGAATATTTATGGTTCAAAAGACCTGCTCTAGGTGAATGTTGATAATTCATTTGTAACATTTCTGTCCTTGGAAACTGCATCTTTTGGTGGAAAGTCTTAACGTCAGACAGATCTGGTTTCAGATCCCACATTTTACCTCTGAGTAACTGTGAGGACTTGGAAAAGCATTTGGTCTCCCCAAGCCTTTCTTTTCAATCTGTAAAATAAGTGGGTATGTATGACTCTGTCCCCCTTTCACAAAGAGCAGTCATGAGGGTTATGTGACGTAATACACACAAGGACCTAGCCTTTCTTTTCACCAAGTCCTTGAAGCCCCATGGAAGAAGGGTTGGTAGACAAATGACATGCTTTCAGGATGTGCCCGCTTCTTCTCAGACCTACTCCAAACCTCTCATATCTGCTGTTCTTATTTGCTGCAAGTGTTCACTTCACCTTAAAGACGTGCATGCACTTTCTGGACCCTCAGGTCTTCCTTGTGGACAAGCAGCTGAAGTTGGTCACAGGTGCCTTTGCTGGCTGGGGATAAATTTCATTTGCTTTATTGTCTGGTACCCCTTTGCACCCCCGAGAAATTTTACCTTCTCCGGCTTGCCAAGAAGAAAGACAAGGTCTTTTTCTATTAAGTCGAGAGACTGCTACCCCTTCTCCTGCCCGCTGCCTCCACTGCACCCCTTCTTGCTGGGGAGTTTCCCTTCACACAAAAGCTATCTGGGTTCAGGCTGCCAAAGTCAAAAATAGGGCAGCCAGGGAGGGGAGGTTTGACAGGAAGTCCAAATAAGCACTTCCTCCTGCCCACCTTCGAACTTCTGAGGCACCTCAGCTAAAACAGCGGAGCAAGGGACACAGAGAAAGGGGATGAAAGAGTTTTTTTTAAAGAATGAAATTGTCAACTGGGAGGAAGTGGAAAATATTGCTCCTCGTTGCCTCGCACAGTGTGGCGGGCTCATGTTTTCCCCATGCCATCTCTCAGGACTGAGGAGGTAAGAGCTGTGTCCAGGCTTGGGGACAGGGAGTTCAGTGACTGTCCAGAAGAGCAGAGTGTGGTCTGCAGGAGACCTCCCATGGGGTTGCTAGGGGGGCCCCCTCCCCACCGCCTCCCACCCACAGTCTGCCAGAGTGCTGTGAGCACTGGCGCTCTGCATGGAGGATGCGTTGCATGGGAGACCACCCTCTGCCTGCACGCTCCTTCTGAGGCTGGCTTGATGAGTTCTGTGCCTCCTTGTATGGCTGCTGGAGTGTGTGGGCCTCTCTGTCCAGCAGAGCAGTCGGGAGCCCTTTCTGACTCTACTCGCTCCTCTGGACTCTTCCATGCGGTAAAGCCCTTTGCCATCCACAAGGATCCCAGTCATGGAGGGTGCTCCCACTGCCTGCCTTAAGGATGGAGGGGAAAACTGTCCCCTGTCCCTGTGAGGATGACAGCTGCAGCCTTTGCTCCCATGCAGGCCCTCTAGAAAGTTCCAATAGCAAGGCACTTCAGCCTCTGGTGATAAATCCAAGTTGTTAAAAAGTCGGTGGGAGTGAGCCTGGGTGGACGTCGGCGAGGGCATTCTCCGATTGCCTGTGGTGTCGCATGCCAGCTTCCCCTCCAGGCCACGCGCCACCGCCTTATTCTCTCTCCCATGGTCAAGACCCTCTGTACAAGTCAAACTCAAACAAGCACTTCCACCCACCCACCTTCTAACTTCTTTCGTTCTTCTCCTAAGGCCAACACATTCTCATCTGTAAAGTCCCTGCTTTCCATTCTCTCCATCCCTAAGCATCAACTCCCCAGACACTTCCCCCAACCCAACACACAGAAGCTGCAACTCCCAAGTCTCTTCTAATGAACGGTGCATTTCTCCCACCTCTAAAATTAGCTGTGAAGGAAGGCAGTTATCTCCCCACCTGACTCTGCTGTGGATCAGAGGGAAAGGGAGGGAGCTGGAAGTCTGGACGTGGTAGGTGGGGAGCGGCGGAGAGTGGGGCAATGCTCTGGGCTGCAGTGTGCTGCTACCACATCCACCGTTCCTTCCTATGCTCTCACAGTCTGACACAGCCCTCCCTGCTGGTACCGCTTTCTTGTCCACAGCCTCCACTTGTTGTGCGGTAAAGATTCCTGTCCCTTGGCCAGACGCGGTGGCTCACGCCTGTAATCCCAGCACTTTGGGAGGCCAAGGCAGGCAGATTGCCTGAGCTCAGAAGTTTGAGACCAGCCTAGGTAACACAGTGAAACCCTGTATCTACTAAAAACAAAAACAGTTAGCTGGGCATGGTGGCATGTGCCTATAGTCCCAGCTGCTCAGGAGGCTGAGGTGGGAGAATGGCTTGAACTCTGTAGGCAGAGGTTGCAGTGAGCCAAGATCATGCCACTGCACTCCAGCCTGGGTGACAGAGTGAGATTCCATCTTCAAAGAAAAAAAAAAAGATTTCTATCCCAGGAGCCCTGTTCCTGTGTAGGAGCAGAATGGTGTTTGTTTGTTTGTTTGTTTGAGAGGGAGTCATGCCCTGTTGACCCGGCTGGAGTGCAATGGCATGATCTCAGTTCACTGCAACTACAGCTCCATCTCCTGGGTTCGAGCGATTTTCCTGCCTCAGCCTCCCGAGTAGCTAGGACTACAGGTGTGTGCCACCACACTCGACTAATTTTTGTATTTTTTCTTTTCTTTTTTTTTTTTTTGAGATGGTGTCTTGCTCTGTCACCAAGGCTAGAGTGCAATGGTGTGATCTCAGCTCACTGCAACCTCCACCTCTTGGGTTCAAGCGATTCTCCTGCCTCAACCTCCCAAGTAGCTTGGATTACAGGTACATACCACCAGCCCTGGCAAGTTTTTTTTTTTTTTTTTTTTTGTGTGTGTATTTTCAGTAGAGATGGGGTTTCACTGTACAGGTCAGGCTGGTCTCAAACTCCTGGCCTCAGATAATCCACTCGCCTTGGCCTCCCAAAGTCCTGGGATTACAAGCATGAGCCACTGTGCTGGGCCCCCAGAATGTTGTTTTTATTCTGTTCAGAGATTATCTTTTCCCAAATCTTGAGTTGTGCATCGCAAAGTCTAAGAAGGCCTCCATAACCTTTTCATTCATTCCTTCGTAAGTTCTAAGTTCTCCACCTGGTTGGGGGAAGGAGAGAGTCATGGGTGAGCATATCCTTACTGCAGGTCACTCGCTGCTTTGAATCCTGTGCCTTACTGGATCACCACCCTCTGCTCTGCTTCGTGCTTGAAGCCAACAGACAGATGCTGTACACCCAACTTCCGGCCCTGGCCTCTAGGATCATGGCAACCTCCTGTCGGGGGCCGTACCCAGAGCCTGCTGTCATGGCTGACCCATTTTGCAGGTGAGGGGCCTGTGGCTGAACCTGCACAGGGTCACACTGGTCCTTCTGGTCTCCTGAGCCTTTCTTGGGGCTAACTAGCCCAGCCCCCGGAGCTTCAGAAACCCTGCAGCTAGAGACAAGAGATGTGAAACTCATGAGTGTTGGGAAATCGGTGAGGCCTAGGGAAGAGGAGAGGCTCCAGACCTGAAGCAATTCACTTCCCCTTGAGCCAGCTAGCTGCCCTTTCTGAGGAATGGGCCTGTGGTTCTGTGGGGAGGGGTTCACCAAGAGTGCTGCAGCCTTTACAGAGCTTGTTCAGATTGACAACCTCGCTTTCTCCTCAACGCAGGCCACAGAGAAGAAACTTTACCTTGGGCAATTTCTGTAACATCTCAGAGCCTCAAGGGGGCAAATGGCCAAGGATGGGGACTCTGGACTCAGATCAACTTTGGAAGAGTCCTGGATGCACCCCTTGCTTGCTGGGTTCAGGGGGCAAGTAGTTCACCTCTCAGAGCCTCAATTTTCTCTTCTGTAGAGTAGGGGCAATAATAGTGCCAACAATTAAGACAATCAGTAAGAAGTTCTTAGCTTGTGCTCACTGGCACATAGGAAGAGCTCAAGGCATTGTATCTCTCAACATCATCATTATTGTCGTCCAGGTTTCTTAACTGCTTTGTCTGTCTTCTGAATGAGCTCCATGGATCATCCATCTTGGCCACGTTAATTAAATAATTCTTTCTAAAGGAGCCTAATATTTAGTGATGCCTTCATTACAATTGCTTTTCTGTAGATTTTTCTTATCCTGAGTGGGGTGAACATCATTAAAAAAAGAATTAGGCCAGTCTTGGTGGCTTACGCCTATAATCCCAGCACTTTGTAATGCCAAGATGGGAGGATCACTTGAGACCGAGAGTTCAAGAGCAGCCTGGAAAAGAAAGCAAGACTCCATCTCCACAAAAGTGTAAAACTAAAATAATCAGCTGAGCACGGTGGTGGTGTGTGCCTGTAGTCGCAGCTACTTGGGAGGCTGAGGTGAGAGGATCACTTGATCCTAGGAGTTCAAGGTTACAGTAAGCTATAATCACACCACTGCATTCCAGGCTGGGCAGCAGAGTGAGACTCCATCTCTAAACAAAAACTAAAAGAAAATACAAATAAAATAAAGTAAAATTACTTCTACTTTTAAGGTTGATCTGGAATGTTCTTTTCCACAGATGGCATGTGTTTTGAGAGATAGAGAGATTGACTGACCCAGGTCAGGAATGCCCTCCCTTTTACTCCATCCTCCACGGCCCCAGTTAAATCTCAGTTAACTCTATGACATCTTCTGTGCTTATTCTACTACAAAGTGATTTCTCTGTCTCTCTCTTCACATGGCTTTTTATTGTTCACTGCTGTGCTAGTGATTTGAAAGACCAGGTGAGCTCTCTCACCAGTGAAGGAGCTTTTGTACAGCAGGGCTATGCTTTAAACAGCATGATCAGCTACCATAAGCTCTTGGCTGTGAAGCCCTGCAAGGAGCACATGGCCTGGGCCACCTTGACTGATGGCCTCACTAGCTTATGTTGATGAGCCCCTTTCCAGGTACTGAGTCTGAAGCAAAATGTGTATTTCATTTAAGCTGCCCACCAGCTTATGAGGCAGATGCATCACAGTGATGACGGGGCTCCTGGGAGTGTGTATAAGACGGAAGCTGTGTATGGCCAAAGCTGTGCTTGAAAACTCTCAGGAAGGCACCACCTCAAGGACCAACTTAGCGTCACTTAGTAAGGGCAATAGCCTTGGAACAGATGACTGTGTGTGTGTGTGTGTGTGTGTGTGTGTGTGTGTGTGTGTGTGTGTGTGTAGCATTAGATGAAGTAGTAATTTGTGTTTAGAGGCTGACATATTGCACAAATATAGTTGCTTTTATACACTGGACTCATCCTCTGCCAATGAGTTGTTCAGTTATGAGAAATGAACAATGTCTGAAACTAAGAAAACAGCAGATTCTCATCTCCTAACTCCAGGGAACGTGCTCTTTGGCTAGAATATATGGCAGAATCAATAGTGAATAAAATACATTGTGGAAATAATCGTGAATGGAATATATGACACTATCAATAGCAATTGCTGTTTTTCTCTTTTTAATTTTTCTTTTTAGGTTTGTCTAGTTAAATGCATCTAAGTTTTATATGTGTATGAAGAATCACTGTTTTCCTACTGTACAGATACGGAAACTGAGATCTCCAGTTTTTAAGTCCTTGCCTAAGGTTGCATAGCACAGAAATAGTCACATCTAGAAACTGAGCCTTGTCTGCACAGTGCAGCACCTTGCTCAGCTCTGGGTGCCTGACTCACTCACTCCTTGAGGACCCTCTCATGAGGACTGTAAATAGGCAGCTGAAAGAATCCCAGTCTTTGATGGTAGGAGGGGAAGGTGTTTAGAAAGCATGAGAAGGCTATGCTCCAGCAGTTCACTGAGGTGGGGAATTGTCTGGATTTCGGGTCAACCGTCAGGATAGATTTTGGACTGCAAAGGCCCAGCTGAGCAAGAATGCAGTGTAGGCATATGAGTGCCTGGAGTTTTAAAGGAAAAATACTCAGACTCACATTGCAATTTAAGACCCCTTCACTGCCTCTCCAACTCGGTTGGGGTGACTGAAGCCAGGGAGGAATTACCAACCCTGTGGCTCGCTCTGCATCTCAAGCCCTCAGAGCTGAGCTTCCTTGTTTACTTATTTAGAGCCCAGCAGAGGAAGTGGTAAAGGAAACTAGCTGAGTCGTTTTCTGAGAAGAGACCATATTTGTTCGCAGAGGAAGCCGTTGCTTTCTGGGATCTGGAGACGGCAGAAAAGACATCAGCTCCATCAAGGGTGTTCCACAGGGTAGCTGGGAGTTGGAAGAGCCAAGAACGCCTCCGAGCGCTGGATTTGAGCTTCTCTGCACATGGGTGTAGCGCCCATGCTCAGCTTGTGAGCTTCCTCCCAGGAGAGCAGCCATGGCACTGAGGAATGTGCCCTTTCGCTCAGAGGTCCTAAGCTGGGACCCCAACAGCCTTGCTGACTATTTCAAGAAGGTGAGCCTTGTTCTTGTGTGAGTGGTCATGCTGGTAGTGCTGTTGGTGGGCTGAACTGAGGCTTGAAGATGGATTTGGGGCAGAATGTGGGAAGTGTATAAGATAGCGATGGAACTAACCCTATGGCAACCTTACTGGGTGAGTGAGTGCCATATAGACTCCTGAGTTTTTCTGGCAAGGCGTTCTGGAGAGAAGCATGGGAGCAGGAGTCCTCAAATGATTATGTACCTATTATATGCTAGGGTTTGAACTCGGTGCTTCACAGGCACTGCCCCATTTAACACTCCAAACTACCTTGTGAGGTCAGTGTTGTTATCCTCTTGGCTCAGCTACAAAATCAGCTCAGGGAAGTGAAATTGTCCAAAGCCCTAGGGACTACAGGTTATAGAGGCAAGATTCAAGTCACACCTATCTGGTTTTAAAGTCCATGCTCGGAGACGCAGAGGACTGTTGTAACTGCTAATGAGATCAAGGCTACTTACTAGAAAGAGGAGACGTGGTGTACTGGAGGCAGGAGAAAGAACAGGCAGGGTGCAAGCGCTGGATAGAGGTCTATGATGAGCAGTGCCACACATGGCATTTGGGCTTTCACTGCTCAAGACCCTGAGGGGGTCCTCAAGCTCTTGCCTGAGGCAGAGTCTCCTTGGAGCTTTATGAGAGTTTTATGAAGCACGCCAGAAAATGAGTCCCAATTTATAGCTATGAAAACTGAGGCCCCTAGAGGGGAAGAGGCTTGTGGCAGTGCTGGGAGCAGAGTGTTGCTGTCTTATCTTCTGGACTTGGAGGAAAGGTTGAAGGATCCCTGTGCTTGGTCATTGGCAGGAGGGGACCACACATCTGCTTAGGCAGATCTGAGGCCACATGACTTACATAGGGTCCATCTACCCTGACCATGGGGCAAGATGCCTTGTGAGAGATATTTGAGCTTCTAACACCCCCATCCCTACAGGCTGGCATCAGATTCTGTCAATATTCCAGACTGTCATAAAGATGAGATTATAAAACTAAGGGCATAGAAGTCATCTAATTCAACTTCCTGTTTTTCCTGGGGAAATGGAGATTCAAGGGGACATATAGCCAAACCTGGGGTCTGCACAGTTCTGAAGTATTTATAGTCACAGTTGTTCTCCTCCAACCTGAAGAAGAAAATGCAAGCATGTTGAACTAGGTGCAGTATGGTAGGGGTACAGCTCACAAATCCTGCTTTTTGCCAATTTTGTGCTTTTTGTTTCTGTTATTTTCCTTCTGCAAGGCCATAATAAACAGGTTTCAGCAAACATTGTTGCACAACTATTTTTGAAGGATGTTTCTAAATATCTTTCTCAAATATAGACCAAATAAGATAAGGCAACAAGGTATAATTTGTTAAGAAGGAATAAAGTGGCATGCTACCTCAGTAAAGGAAAAAGAAAGGAATTGAGAATTATGAAGAGAAAGACTTGGGACAGGCTGAAAGGCACAGATAGGCCAAACTTTCAAGTGTGACCAGGAGAATTATACAATCCAGCTGAACAACAGAGCATCGATGCCTAAACCTCCCGTCAGTACAGGGAGATGAATCATTGGTCAGGGATGGTACAGGAAGATCTCTCTGCCTGAGCTGGGGGAAGCGAGAGTTTTCTTCCTGGAGATCTCAGACCCCAGGCCAAATCTACAGCACCCAGGCAGGTTCCTTCCTCTGGCATAAATGAAGTAAGGGCAGAAACTAGGAGACTGAGGCGAATCTGTGATCCTGGAAGGCCTAGTCCCTCCACAGACTTAGATAGAGCCCTTTCAGATTCTGAGAACCTCAATCCCATGAAATAAAATGCCAAACGAATGGACTGCAGAGTCATTCGGGAATGGATCTTAGCCATCGAACATGACATGTAAAGGATTGATCTGCAGATACAAATTCTACCCAAGCAGTGGGGTCAGGCCTCCCTTGGAGACACCTCCCGACTCAGCTCTGGAGTCAGACACACCTTGGCCTGGTTCTGCCACCTGCTAGCTTGGTGACTTTCCTGTAGTTCTTTGCCTCTCTGTGCCTCAACTTCCTCATCAGTGAAATAGAGATATGAATAGTAACAACACAATGGGATGGTTGTCAGGATTAAAGGAAATGATGTGTGCAAGGCACTCAGCAGACAGATGGGTACTAATGCATGTTCCATCTGCCCTTCTTCCTTCTCTATTCTGGCTCCTAGCTGGGGACACCCATGTGGACTGGTGGGACTTTGTGTCTTCTTGTCTCTGACATGTGTAACTCATCCTGTGTCTGGAATATAAGCTCCTGAGGACTGAGACCATGTTGTATATTTGTTCAATCTCTCCAATTCCTTTTGACTTGTAGGAGAGCATTCTTGAGTCATGCAGGGGAGAGGCACTGACCCAGAGCTGTATGTCCTAATCCCAAATGGATCCTAGCTGGTATCCCAGCTCTCTGTGTGAACTCAGACCAGTCTCTTTCCCTCTAGAGGCCTCAACCTTCCTAATTACAAATCCAGGTAACTTTACTGGACCAGTGTCTGCCAAAGCTGGATGCCATAGGAATCATCTAGGGTGCTTTTTAAACTACAGATTTGAGGTCCACAAGCCCAGATCTTGCTGGAGCAGAATCAGATACCTAGGTCCCACTTTGCAGGGCTCTCTGCTGATCTAGACACAAAGTTAGCACTCTGCCAAATCATCTGATTTATCTGATAATGATGACAGTGAGAATGATGAATTAAAGGCAGTTGACTCTTCCCAGAACCGCTTACCCCCCACTGCCTGTAGATAAAGGGGGTACCAGGGCTCCACAGATGGGGCGTGCTTTCAATATCAGCTTCTTAGCTTTCTGAGTGTGATATCAATTCCACTCCTCCAAGCCAAGACAACACAACAATTGTATTTATTCTTTGGATTTGTCAGCTATAAGATAAAAATATCGTTTAAAATTTGCTCCAAAAGAAGTCTGCTACAAACCGTGAGGCCCACCCTTGTGAGGCGAACCTAGGATCCTCAAGGAGAAACATTAAACCTTAAATGCTCCAGCCCAAGTCTCAAGCTGAGAGCTATTTCAAATGTGAACATTGATGCAGCCGAGGACCAGTTGAAACCGGCTCTTCATATGATTGCTGATTGGTTTAGGAAAATAACCAAGACCTTAAAAATGCTTGTTCCTGTGGATTTATATCACTTAACTTCTGAGACTCTGACTTAAACGCTTTATCTCAAAGAGGGAGAACAAAATTTTGCAAAATAGTGTACATGATGGTCTTTATTTTGATCAGGATGATGTACTGCAAACAAACAAAGCTGCATTTTCATTTGCTCACTTTACTTACTGTATATAAGTTATACTGTTATTAAAAGGGGAACATTTCTGACAGAGACGTTGAAGCCTGTTCTGAAACCTGCCTGTCGCCGAAAATCCATGGAACCTCATGCAAGTTACTTGACTCTCTGTGCCTCTCACTTCCATCTGAAAAATGTGAGGGTTCAATGACTGGAGACTGGTTTAACTACTTGGGACAGTGCCTGCCATGCAGAAAGCTTTCAGCAACTCTTAGCCATTTTCATTATCATTATTGAAACAGTAGTTGGTAAACAATCTAAATGTTCAGCAATAACAAATGATTAAATAATGTTGTGGTCATTAAAATAATGTTTAAATTGAGTTTGCATAGCACTAGGCAGTGTTTATATTATCCTTTTAGTTAACTTAAGAGAAAAGAGTCAGGATAGTGAGATTGAATATAAATTATAAACTCAATTTCATTTAGAAACCTGCTAGGGAGAAAGCATCGAAAGAAACACTGAGGTTGTCTCCGGACGTGGAGACAATGGATGGTCTTTCTTTTCTTCTTTCAGCTCCGCTCTACCTTCCTGAGGAGCATGGGGACAGAGCTCTGCATGCCTTGAAGGCAGTTTTTCTGGAAGGGTTGGCCCCGAAGCCTTAGAGCAGGGCAATTTCTCCATTTCAGGCAGTCCCAAGGGGGTAGTGAAAGCGAGGCTGAGGTGGAGACTGGGCCCTCTGTTAGCCAAGGCAGTGCAGCGGGGAGCCTGGCTAGCCACAACTACCGCAAAGTGCTAAGTTTCTGGGGCAGACAAGGGAGGGAGAGGAACCAATGGTATGAGCCTGCCTGTCACTAACAACGCCTTCCCGTTCTCTTTGCAGCTGAACTATAAGGACTGTGAGAAAGCAGTAAAGAAGTACCACATCGATGGGGCTCGCTTCTTGGTAAGCTCTGGCTAGTCCAACACACTGAAACCAAGGCTGTTCCACACTTTCCTCCACAGCTGCAGGGCCAGCTGGTCTACCCTGTCCCTGGGGACACCCATGGTCAATGCCCATCTTTAGAATCCCCACATAGCCCTTTGCCTTCTCCAGAAACTTGGTAAGGCCCCCTCTCCCCACCCCTCAGGATCCTACCATCCAGAACCCCTCTCTGATCTTTCACGTACACTTTAAGGAGGAATCCAAGTACAGTAAAACAATAATCTGGAAAATCTATTTAAATGCCATTCCATCCTTTGAGAAGCCTGAGGGGAAGAAGGACCATATGGGAGAACAGAAGCTTCTCACCTCCCATTTCTCTTTCTGGAGCACGTACTCATGAGTGGAATAAAGGGTGGCATCACATTCGTTTCAGTTACTTCCTTCTTTCTCACTATAACATTCATAAATTCGTAAAGCTGATTTTGTATCAAACACAAGTGTGATATGGCTGTCTTCACCGTATTAGGCTTCAAAAAGCTTGAAGTCTGAGACCAAGGTGCAGGTGTGTGCTAAAGATTGAGCCTTTAAAGAGAAAAGGTTGCAGCTCTAATGGTGGAGACAGAGGTGCTAGGTTGTGGTCAGGGAGGTGGTTTGAGCATTTTCATTGAAATGACACCTTTGCCCATGGGTTAAGAGAGACCCTGACTGCACCAATCCATCCTTTCTGGGAACTTTGCTTTACTCTTTGAAAATGACATGGAATAAGACTTCCAGAGTCTCATGGGGGTAGGTGTTCCTAATTTAAATTCAGAGTGAGGAGAGTAAGCTAAGTCGAGTCTTCCTCTATGACGTTGTCAGTAAGGGAACATGACCATGAGACTTCAGGCCAGTTGGATGAAACCAGAGAGATCAAAGGCTCCAACTTGCCCCCAGGGAACACCAATCCATTTCTTATGTTACATCTCTGCTACCAACCTAGTCTTGAATTCCTGCAGTGATGGTGCGCTCACCACCACCCACAGTCATCTGCCCCTTTCTAGGCAGCTCTCAAGTCTTATGCTGAAACTAACCTGTGCTCCTACTGGTTCAAATTTTCCTTCCAGGTGCAGTGTAAGACATGTTTATTCACTGTCCACCTAAATCATTCATTCATTCGCCTATTCATTCACTTGACAAGCAGTTTCCTGAGCTGCCTTTACATACTGGAGAGCATTATAGGTGGTGGGGATAGACAAATGGTTAAGATGTGACTTTTCCCTTCTAGAAGCTTGTGTTATAGCAGAAAGATATGTTCAGAAAGGGTTCCAACTACCTCATTTGCAGATGAGGAAATGCATGCAGAGCTGTGATGTGATTTGTTCTATGTCATAGACCTAGTAATTGAGCTAAAGCATACACTTAATTTAGTCTAATATCATTTGATGTTTTAACAATATTATTTATTCATGTTGAGACCTGAGTCAGTAGAATTCCTGGAGTTTCAGTGCCATTCTTGCAAATTACTGCTAAACCCAAATATTTCACTCTGGTGCTATTAGCACTGAGAACAGAGACATATCACGGTTGAATGGAAAGAGAGGAAGACATCTTTGAGGATGGTGCCTGCGACGCCCTGCTGCCTGGGTCACCTTGAGCAAATACTTGCCTCTCTGAGCCTGCCTTGATGCCTACCCTGTTGACTGAGCTGTTGGACTGGGTCACAGTGGATGACGTCCCCTCCTAGCTCTGTGATTCCCCACAACACTCCGGGTGCGAGTGTCAGGCCTGGTAGAACAGAGTTGTCTGAGAGATAGTATTTAGGCAGCTATGTTTCCTCTGCTCCAATCAGTCCTCTATCAGTTCTTCAGAAAGTGTGGCACATTCTGTTCATTGTGTGAAGAGGAGAAAGTGGAAAATAGGGTGATAGGAACCAGAAGGAAGGAAGCAGAATCCAGTGGCTGCCCCAGAAACTGGGGGATGTAAGGGCAGCTTTTGCTGAAACCCCAGGTGCTCTGGGTACAGTTTGAGACTCTTTAGCTAAGCTCTAATTACTCATCTATCACTCCTTCCAGCTCTGTAATATCCAGGGCCATTCTGCTACTGAAAGCAAAAGTGAAAGGCTCTAGTTATCCTTCCTTCCTTCCTCCCTCGCCTCCCTTGCCCTCCCCTCTTCCCTTACCTCCTTTCCCTTCCTTTTCCTTCCCTTTCTTCTCCCTCCCTCTTTCTTTTCCTCCTTTCTTCTCTCTCTCCCTCCTCTCTCTCTTTCTTTTCTCTCTCTTTCCTTCTTTCTCTTTCTCCATTCTCTTTCTTTCTTTACCTCTCGTTCTTTCCTTCTCTAACTTCCTTCCTTCTCTCCCTCTCTCTTTCTTTCTCTCTCTCTTTCTTTCTTTCTTTCTTACTTGCTTGCTTTCTTTGGCTGCCATTTTTGTTTTCCAGTGAAAAGGATAGACCCTTATCTGGTGGAAAAGGGGGAGCTATGCTTCTAGAAGGTATAAAAAGAAGCGAAAAGATTTTAGTTTGAGACCTGTGTCAGTGGGGAAGGCATGACATCCCATGTCACAGAAACCTGACCACAGTGGCTTACCCGAATAAGGGTCGGTCTGTTTCAAGTAATAGGAAACGTATAGGTGAGTGCTTGGGGATGGTGAGGGAAGTTATCAAGAAGCCAGGCTTCATTCAACCTATGGAAAAAAGCCTGTGGCTTCTGTCCTAATGGTTGTGAGTTGGCTACTTCACCTCTAGGCATCATTATCTCCATGGCACGCAGGGAGAAGGGGAGAAAGGCAAAGAGGAAAAGATGTACGGTGAATGGTAAATGCATGCTCCTTTTTTTCCAGAAAAGTAGTAACTTTTCCAGAAGCTCCATCCAGCAGACTTCAGTTATATCTTACTGTCCACAGCAGAGTCATGTGACCTCCACCATCTGCAAGGGAGTCTAGGGAGTTAAATATTTTGAACAAGCACATTTACCGCCCTGAATGAAATCCAGGGCCTGTCAGTGGGGAAAAAATGGGAGAGTGGGTATTGGATAGGCAAACAGCTGTGTCTGGCACATTGCCTTTCCCACCAGGGCCCAGTCTGTGGCTCTCCTCTTTCTGTACCCCTCAGAAAACACCCACAGCATATAATCATACTCCCACAAAGCCACAAATCTTAACTTCAAAACTATCATGCAAGTAACCCAGAGTTTGCTGAAGGCTTTGGAAGAGATGGAGGATAGGATTACATAGGGTTACATCACAAAGCAAAACTCTCCAACAATTCTGTTTCAACATCTCTTATCTTTCCTCACAGTTCTCATGCCTGTTTTGAATGTCTTCCTCTTTTGTAACACCCTGCTCCTCTGTGTCTCCAGCCATGGTCATGTCCACCTCCTCCTCCACAGTCTTCCTGAAATTCCCTCAGCTTACGCCCTCCTCTCAGCAGAGCAGAAGCTGGTGGCCAGCTGTTCGGTGCTCAGCTGTCGCCACTCTGGCACCCCTTAGGAAGCCTTCAATTCCTTATGCCAAACTCAAAACATGAGTCTTCATACCTCCCTGAGTGGGGGTAGTTCAGGAGCAGGGAGATGCTGCTACTCAGTGATGAAAAAATAAAAGAAAGAGAGAAAAAAAAGAAAGAAGGAAAGAAAGAAAAAGAAAGAAAGAAAGAAGGAAGGAAGGAAAGAGAAAGAAAGAAGAGAAAAAGAAAGGAAGAAAGAAAGAAGGAAGGAAAGAGAAAGAAAGAAGAGAGAAAGAAAGGGAAAGAGAGAAAGAAAGAAAAGGAAAGAAGAAAGAGGGAGAGAGAGAGAGAGAGAGAAAGGAAGAGTTAAGAAGCTTGACCAAAGGCCTGATGCCCTCAGGACTTCGGGCTGACCCCTTCACCAGCCCTGCCTCGGGTGGTCTGATCAGTGTCTGGATCAGAAACCGTGCCTATGAGCTGGATCAGAGGGATCCAGTGAACACATTGCTAAGATGTCCAGCCCCAGTCTCTGTGCCAGCTGAGTGCCCAGATCCTTCCAATGGTCAGAAAACCTGACAAGCAGCTCCCAGTAGAGACAAGGAAAAGATGCAAAAACACTGAACTCTAAGACTCACCCAGACCCCTGCTGCTTCTCCACCAGGAGTAGTAATTTTTCATCTTACTCCTTCACTTCTCAGTCACACTCTGTGCCAGGCACTGTGCCAAAACACATTACAGACATCATCCTACTCAGTCCTCACAATGCTGATAGGTAGGTGTCATTATTATTATTATGGTCCCCATTTTACAGATAAGGAAATTGAGGCTTAGAGAGGCAAAGTGTGTGTCCTAAATGAGACAGCTGCTAAGTGAATGAACCAAGATTCGAACCCAGCCCGTCTGGTTGCAGAGCTCCCACCCTAACCACCCAGCCCCCTGGCCTTAATTAGAATGGTGGTGGAGCCCTTCGTTGGCTCATCATTGGTTCTATGGAAAGCATTCCCAGTTTCTTTTCTATTCCCAATTGTGACATGCGCGCCTCTCCTCCTCCCTTCCAGATGCCTCCTTTCACCCTTCCCTCCATCCTTTCCTCTAACATAGGCCACAGGGGGCCCTCAGAAGGATCAGACATGGCAGGGTGGAGGTTTGCAGGAAGAAAATAGACTGTGGATGCCATGGAGTGGAGTCCCAGCCCCAGCTCATCCCTTGCAAGCAGAAATCCCCTTGACATTCCAAGCCTCAGCTTTCTCACCTGCAAAATGGGAATGCTGGTAACTCCTGCATCACAGAGTTGATGTGAGGATTCACTAAGGTGTTAAGAGGTGGAGGCCCAGAGTTAGTTCTTGGCAAATATGAATTTCTTTCTCCTCTCTTTCCAGTTCCCTCAGGAAAGCCTTTTATGGCATCCCCAATATCTTGAGAATTCTACCAATAACCCTGGTGAAAGAAACTCTCTAGGGAGTGATGCTGGTAAAAGAGCCACAGACTCCTCCAGACTGGTCTCTTGGCAGCTGCCATTGTGGAGACTGAGAGGGGCCTGAGGTCTGGGGTGTAGGGAAGAAGTCACAACATGGCCAAATGCAGCCCACAAAATGAGTTGTTTGGTTTCACAGACCGAATTCTCACAGTGTTTAAGTCAAAATTATTTGCCAACATTTGGAACCCAGAGCATTTCACATAAAATCCAAATTTAAGGATTCCTTTTGAAAAAGCAGATCCAGCAACACCAGGCCCACAGGCTTTCAGGGAAAACCTCTAGAGGCTGCCCACTTTGGGAGGGTGGGTGGACAGGGCGTTTCTCTTCCATTTGCCAGAGTCCCCACCACTCCCGATATTATTTCACATATCACTCTTCCCCTCCCACTCAGAGCCCTTTCTGTGGGTTTTAACCTGCCTGCTCTGTGTGTCTTCATTTCAGAACCTAACAGAAAATGACATCCAGAAGTTCCCCAAGCTCCGGGTGCCGTAAGTATTCCTCCAATTCTATGGGTGATTTGGGGAAAAGAGGTGGGAATGGGGAGTAGTGTGAGTGGAGGCTGGGTCAGTTCTATATCGTTGTAGACTTGAAATAAGAAACCAAGCAGAAAGGATGAGGGCAAGGGCAGGATGTGAGGAACAGAAGTTACATGAAGAGTTGGAAAACAGAAGTCACAGATCCAGCCCAGCTAGTGAACTGGATGCTCTTGCCAAAGAGAAACCCAACTCTGGCCCATGTTTTCATTTATTCTCTTCTCATAGGGTGCTTGGGCCTGTGAAAATTGCACCAGAGTCAAGATTTCATCATGGCATCATCACTGACTCTGTGATGACTTGAGTTTTCTTGACCTCCATTTCTCACATAGTAACATGAGAGTTGAACCAGATGACAGCAATGGACATGATTATGTGTTGATACTGAGTGCTTGAGAATGGCTGCCAGGGCTGTAATGTCGAGAAGAATCCTGAGGAAAGGGAGCTGTGATTGATTATTCATGTCTGTCATGGGTGCTGAAATGGAAAGTTGCAGTATGCATGTCATGCCATGTATTTTTCATCCCTCTAGTAAAGGTATCACATACTCAAATACCTACAGGAGCCAGGCAGGTGCTATAAATGTGCAAAATTGGCCAGGTTGAAAACACAAAGCTCTCTTGTTTTATGTTTTCTTTTACCATCATTGGATAAAATAGTGGTAAATATTCTGTATAAACCAATAGTTCTCCATTATAAGAAATATAATACCACAGCTATCATATGATGAAAAAAGTGACCACCACAAAGCCTCATTATTGGTGAAACAATAGGGAATGGTGGTGATTATGGCAAATCAGATATCATATGCTGCATTCAAAGAGTGCAGCAGCTCTCAGCTCCAGCCAGTGTGGACCCAACAATGTCCAGTCTTCAAACTTATCAAGAGTAACTAGAAATATGGGTTTCATATAATATATCTCAATTTTTAAACATTGGCTCAAATGTTTCAAATATTGTGAACGCTGCAGTAAACACACCTAAGGGCTACATACAGTCTGTTTGTTACCAGTTTTAATTCTCTATTCTGGATATTCTATGAGGACCCTTCTCTTACTCTAAGGGTCTCAGAGCTCATCATAATAAAAGGGAAGCAGGCCAAAGTAGTAGGAGGTGGGATAATCTCATGAATAGGTAGGAATGCTGGCAGCTCAGTTAAGGAGAGTATTTTTGGCATGACTATCAGGTTTCCCTTGTTTGGAAGGGGGAAGGAAAAGAGAAGAATAAGGATTTGCCTTTGGTGCTGTCTATCTCCAGGCACACATGTTGTTGAAGATGGCTTGATCTTTCTAAGGATATCCTCTAACCACATGTGGCTACTTCAATTTAAATTAAATTTAAAATGCATAGCTGGTGACTACTATCCTGGAGAGTGCAGATACAGAACATTTCCATGATTGCAGAAATGTGATGCTGTAGAGATAAACCATAGTTCTTTGCAAAAGAGGGACCTTTACACACAGGGGTCAGAATTGGTGGCTGGTGGGCCAGTCCTAGGCTGCAAGTGTGTTAAATTTGGTGCCCACTGTGCTTTGAAATCAGGAAAACTTTCACAAAATCTAGCCTCTTTAGAAACAAGTGAAAGATGTGGCAATTGAGGGCTTATATTCTACTGTAGCAATAGTCAGCTGGATAGGATGTCTGCTGTCCTATTTAGTTGAGATTTGTGCTCCCCAGTTTACCACGGCCCCACCATTCCCTGAGGGATCATCCTAAGGTAGGTCAGTCATTTATATCATATTATGGGAATTTTGTCTTTCTGAATATGATGAAGTCAGAGGGATTAGACTTACTTTCCCATCTGAAATAACCAAATAAGCCAGCAAAATATATGAAGCAAAAATTTTCAAGACTTTGGGCATTAGACAATGAGCAATGGAAAACAAAGGTGGTGAAGCCTACGATTGCTTACTGTTTTGAGAATCTCCAGGCCATAACACAGGGAGCAGGAAACAGTACTGGGTCTGGTGGATGACTTTAGTTGAGGAGGCAGCAGAGAGTCCAGGAGCCTAGAGTTCATTCAACAGGTGTCAGAGAGAAGAGAGCTGCATAGAGACAGCATTCTGGAGAGCTTCAGAGTGGCCCCTCTTCAGCAGAGAGGTCACAGGACAGTCCATACATGAAAGGAGAGACTACCTGTAGCTGGCAAAAGAACTACTCAACAGTATTAGAGGCAAACAGTAGCCACTCACAGGGCTGGAAATGGTGACTGTCTCTACCAGCCTGGCTGGAAAACCTGGAGATTCACAGTCATTGGGTAGAGTGCCTAGAAGGATCATGCCTTAGTAGTGGGGAATAATTACCCCGAATCTAAAAATTCTTCTGGTCCTGCCTAGAAAACCTTAAAAGCAAGACTCAGAAGTAACTTAACTGCATCTCAGAACAAAACTTGAAACTATTTATAGAAATACAAAAATGTTCACTATCCAACCAAATAAAATATACAACAAATAAAATATACAACCAAATAAAATATACAACATTAGGCATCTAATCAGAGACTATCAGGCATGCAAGTAAGCAGGAAAATGCAACCCACAAGAAGGAGAAAAATGAAAACATCAAAACTGACCTATAACTGACACACAGATTAGAATTAGTAGGCAAGGATAATGTTGAGTGTATTTCATGTGTTCTAAAGGTTAAATTTGGACAGAGAAAATTCAAAAAAAAGACCCAAACAGAACTTCTAGAAATCAATACTATAAAATCTGAGATTAGAAATACACTGCTTAGGATTAACAGCAGAAGAAAAGAGTAGTAAACATGAAGATACAGTAATAGAAACTGTCCAAATTGAAACACACCAAGAAAAAAAATGAATTGAAACAAAACACTGAACAGAGCATCACGGGGCCAGGCACGGTGGCTCACGCTTATAATCCCAGCACTTCGGGAGGCTGAGGTGGGCGGATCACATGGGGTCTGGAGTTTGAGACCAGCTGGACAACATGGCAAAACCTCCTCTCTAAGAAAAATACAAAAATTAGCTGGGCCTGGTGGCAGACATCTGTCTTCCCAGCTACTCAAAAGGCTGAGGCAGGAGAATCGCTTGAACCTGGGAGGCAGAGGTTGCAGTGAGCCTAGATCACACTACTGCACTTCAGCCTGGGCAACAGAGCAAGACTCCGTCACACACACACAAAAAGAGCATCAAAGAACGTTGGGACAATTTCAAGGAGCCAAATATATGTCCAAAGTCCCCAAAGGAGAGGAAAGAGTGTGCATGTGAGAGGGGAAGGAGAGACAAATAAAACACTTGAAGACATGACGGCTAAAAAGTTTTTCAAACTGGATGAAAGTTATAAACCCACAGATCCAAGAGGCTCAACAAACCCCAAATCTAAGAATCAGGAAGACAACTAGCGTGGAGGAACATCATAACTAAATTGCTCAAAACCAACAATAAAAAGAAAATCCTAAAAGCAGTCAGAAAAAAAAGACATATTACATACAGAGAAGCAAATACAAGGATCACAGCAGGTTTCTCGAAAGCAAAATAGTAAAAGAAAAATATTATCTATCTAGACTTTGATACTAGGCAAAAGTATCTTTCAAAAATGAAGATGAAATGAAGACTTTTCAGACACACAAAATCTGAAATGTACCACCACAGATGCTTTTTAAAAGTCCTTCAAGCAGAAAGGAAATGATACCAGATGTTAACCTGGATGTGTGCAGAGGAATGAAGAGTGCCAGAAATGGTAACTATGTAGGTCTATGTATGTACATAGCCCTTGAGGGCATTTGAGTTTTCATCTTGTGGTCTCTATACAAAATTAATAGTTCAATAATACTTTATTCATTGAGTGAACTGGTACTAAGTAACTACAATGTGTCTGGCCTTTGTTAAAATTACTCAAGCTACAAAGATATGGGACAGAATCTTCATTCTCAAGACACTTGCATTCTAAAGGGAGGAGAGATAGACAAGCAAAGCAATTATACTACAATCACAACAGTGCAATGGCTCAAGCATGCCCAAGTTCAAGGGCTCATAGGAAGGCAGAAGTAATTTTCCCACAGTATTCAGAGCAGACAAGGGAGGAAGGGACCCTAATTAAATCTTGAAATAGGAAAGATGGATTGTAGGACATTCTAGAAATGGGAATGTATTACAGAGGTACCACCCAGCGTGCCCGGTGGAACGGCCAGTGGGGCAGAGCAGCTGGGGCATATACCTGGGGGAGTGGAAAGCAAAGAGGCTGAAGTGTCTGATTAGGAGGTGTGTGCCACAATTTATAAAGGTCCCGTGAGCCATTTTCAGGAGCCAGAGAGTGTTAGTGCAGTGAGCCTCAAGGTAAATTTGTGTCTTATCTCTGTCCAGGGCGTGTAAGTGACAATTTGAAGGAGAGCCCAGCTGGGCACATGGGACCAAGTTAGTTGGTGATGACCAAGATCTCACTAATAAGCTAGGAGCTTTTCCTAGGGCTGTATCTATGAAGATGGGGGATGGAGGATATTTAATCAGAACAGTGGAAGGACAGAGATAAAGAAGGCACTTATAGCTTGCAAGATTCTTTTTCATCTTAAGGCTAAGTTCAGCTGCTGTCTTCTGGCTTTTCTGAGAGCCTGAAGAAGGTGGTAGGGGTGGATTCTCCATGAAAGGGAGAAATATAAACATGTTGGGAATGGGCTGGGGTGGGATATTTCTTTACCTCTCTGAAAACTGAAACAAAAACTTGGCCTGTGGTGTAATCCCCTCCTCCAATGTGTTTGAATGTGCACCCTAGAAAAACTATGAGGCTTGCCCATAGAACATGAAGGGTTAGTATGGAGAATGATAGAGAAGATATCAAGGGAAGGTCCAGGCTGCCCTGATGAGGTGACAGAGAATCACTGTCCCTCTTGGCAGAAATGTATAACAAGGAACAATTCCAGCTCTACTTCCAATGAGTTATGTGACCTGAGACACATCCCTAGACCACCCTCAGGTTCCGAAACTATAAAAGGAAGGAATGGGTTACAGAGACTACGCAAGCTCACTTGTTTTAAATGCTATTATTTGGGGTATAAAGAGGCAGACAGGAGGGCTCAGTGAGAAAAAGCACAGGCTCTGAGGTCAGATGCTTGAAATCCAATCCTTCCATTTACAAGCCGTGTGACTTGGGGGTAAATTAGCTGAGCTCTCTGAACCTCAGCTTCCTCATCTATAAAATGGGGATAATGATGGTCAATAGGAAAGTTAGGGGAAATAATGGGGAAATAACAATATGCACTGAGTAAGTGTTGGCTATTCCTGCTTTACGTAAAATCTCAGTTAGAATAATTTTAACTTTTTAACTATTCTGTTTTGCTGGAGAGGAAGGATTAAAGAATAGAGAGAGCATAGGGTTTTGGGAGATCCAGGCTCTAAAGCTGACGTTGCCTCCCATCAGCCATGGGACCTTGGAAAAGTCATTTCAGCAATTGGAGCCTCAGTTTCCTTGTCTGTAGAAGGGAAAAGAGCTAACTTTCAGAGAGTGGGGGACATTACAGGAGGCAGCACACATAAATTGCACATAAATTGCCTGGTGCTGCCCTTGATACTTACAGGTATTCAGTACATTATTCATTCCATCCCTTGTACATAGGTCTATTTGTCTTGATCATTACCCCAAAGGCCTTTGAAAAACAAATTGTGTTTGTGTACAGAAAACCAAAACAATGTTACACTCCCCTGAATGTCTCCATTTCCTTCCCTGATGCTTAAAATATAAGTATTAAACAGATTTTTAACAAGGCAAGTTGTGGTGAGGAAGGCTCTCTCAGCCTGAAAATACAGTCACTCTCTCAAGACACGGCTGATCCCAAGACACCTCCAACATTGTAAAGGTGCAGGATGTTTAAAGAACAATATGAAAGCTCCCTTTATATAGGGCCTAGGTTGACCCTGATGGTAGAGATGACAATGGTCTGGTTGCATCAGTCGATACACGTTCAAATCTTCCGGTGCCTGTTTGGAGTTCATTAAAGGAGTGGATGTTATAAGTTTTATATTTAAATCCACAGTGTAACTTTAAAAATAAGGAAAGGACAGTGGCAGGGTGGGCGGTGTAGGCAGCAGATAGGTATTGGATGATGCTCTTTCTGTGGATTCTCCCTGTAGCCATCACCAATACTGCAATTATGCTGGGAAAACATAAGATTCAAGCTGAGAAGTAATGCAGAAATATTTGTCTTCCTGTAAGACTGTGAGTTTCTGAATGGCAGAAATAATCTCCTGAGACATCTCCTTTGTACCTATTTCTCTACCTGAGACAGAGAAGACAGGAAAGGTATGGAGGAAAGGACACAGAGGAGAAATGAACATTCTCGTGCCTGTTAAAGAATGTGGCCAGCCCTCAGCAAAATCAGAACAGTGACAAGGCCTATCTCCAACATGGTCCTCCTCTGTACCATTCAGTGGCTAATCCCTGTCCAGGGACCCAGCCCTCATCAGTCCTCAAGGGTCCTCCCACAGGAAAGGTGCTTCCCTCCTCGTGTTCCTTCTCGTCCATAAACGCTGATCACGTGGCTTTTGACAGATGCCTCCCTCAGAGCCCTGCCTTTTTTTTTTTTTTTTTTTTTGAGACAGAGTTTCATTCTTGTCGCCCAGGCTAGGCTGCAGTGCCGCCGTCTCAGCTCACTGCAACCTGCGCCTCCTGGTTTCAAGCGATGCTCCTGCCTCAGCCTCCGGAGTGGCTGGGATTACAGGTGCTTGCCACCACACCCAGCTAATTTTTGTATTTTTAGTAGAGATAGGGTTTTGCCATGTTGGCCAGGTTGGTCTCGAACTCGTGACCTCAAGTGATTCACCCGTCTCCTTCCCTTTCCTTCCCTTCCCTTCCCTCCCCTTCCCTTCCCTTCCTCCCCTTCCTTCTCTCCCCTCCCCTCCCCTCCCCTTCCTTCCCTCCCTCCCCTCCCTTCCCTCCCTCCCTTCCCGTCCCTTCTCTTCCCTTCTTTCCTCCCTTTCCTCCCTTCCCTTCCTTCCCTTCCCTTCCCTTCCTTCTTTCCCATCCACCTTCCCTCTCTCCCTTCTTTTCCGCCTGCCTACCAGCCTGCATTTCTTGTATGGTTTCTTTCTTCTTGCGTGATCAGCAAGGTTGATTTCTAGACCCACTAGGGGGGCTTCCTTCACAGTTGTTCAAGCACAGGGGAGCATTGACGGGCTACATCAAAGGCTGGCTAAGGCCCCGCAAACTCCAATTCTCCTACTTCACACCCTTCATAATCACAAAGTTCCTTCTCCTGCCTTTCCTTCTCCTCCTCTTCAAAACAAGCAAGCAAGCAAACAAACAGTTTCTTCAGTGTTAAGAATAACAGGATTTATTTCACAAGTTTTTTTGATCATAATCAAAACCACCTGGGGGCTGGTTGATGTCACTGAGCCTCAGGCTTCTCCTTGGAGAGTCTGTTCGGGTAGGTCTAGACTGGGCCTGGTGGTCGGTGTTTGTAACAGGTACAGCTAGGTAATCATGATGATCAGGCCCATCAGGGATTCCCTAACCAGATTCAACCCCTGTACTGTGCTGATAAGGAACCTGGGGCCAGGCCGAGCACTCCCTTGTCTGAGCTCACACAGCGGGCACTGCCCTTGGGGCCGGACATTGTAGTTGGCTTGCCTGTGCCTGCAGGCCTCGTACCTTGTACTTCACCGAGGGAGACCTTAGACCGACAAGATGAAGACTGGTCCCCACCGTGCTGCAAGTTAGGGATGCAGCTGGACTGGAACCCAGGTCATTGTAGAATGCTGCCTTCCTACAGTGGGCTGGCTTCCTAGGGGGAGATTCAGTCCATTTCCAGAGCCAGCTAGTTCCTCAAACCAAGGCAAGCAGAGAGGACTACTTTTTAACTAGGGCTGCCCAGCCCCCATCACTTCTTGCTCTGGTCCTGAGCGAGGCCTGGGGTTTATGGGGTGAAGGGAGAATGAGTCATCTCCCTCCACTCACTGTCACTTGGTCCTCCAGGGGTGGGGTGTAACTTGAAGGTTTGCACATAGCAATAGCCATAGCAACCACTTCCCTGCCCGCACACCATCACTATCGGCCCGCCCACCAGCCCCTGGCAGGGGTCCCACAGGCTTGGGAGGTGCTCTCTGTAGCCCATCAAAGCAGAAGGACTCTGGGAGCCCACACTTTGCTGCACGCCAACTGCCAGGCCCTATTCTGCCCTCCCTCAGCTCTTTGCTGCTCCTCTGCTGGGGCCTGCGGTTTGGCATTTCCTTCCTCACCCAAATCGAGCCCCAGCAGCCTCCAACCTGGCTGTTAGAGATACTGGTGAGAGGTAACACCGCAGAGAGCAGGAGGTTCTTTCAAGATCCAAAGCAGCGTTGTGAATGGTCAGAGCCCCTTCAAGGTCCGTAGGAGGAGGGCGTTGAGGTGAGCCTCAGTCCTACCGCGCTCAAGTCATTACTGAAATGTCACCTCTTCAGTGAGGCCTGTTCATTTTAAATGGCAACCACACCCCACCCTGCACTCCCATCCCTCCTCCCCAGCCCCCCACTCTGCATGTGCATGGTGCATAAACATCGTATTTCACCTCCTTAAACTCTCTCTCCACTAATAAGGATCTTTATCTGTTTTGTTCATTGATGCACCTTGAGCACTTCTAAGTTCCTGGCACGTAGAAGCCCCTTGATGTACATTGTTAAATAAACAGGTGACAGAATGGGAATGGCTGCTGCAGCCAGCACCCCCTGACATGGCCAAGACACAGGGCACTAACAGGGCTTCCCTGCCTGCTCTGTAGGAGTCCTTCCATCCCACATGCCCATCACCTTCTGGAAACAACCCCTTAAAGGAACCAAAAAGAGCCATGTCACGAGCGTTCCGATGGCGTGGTCAGGAGGCAACTAGGAAGCCCTCACTACTGCTCCTAAAGCCTCTCTTCCTCTGTGCAGTCATAGATGCCTGGAGTTGCCAACCACACAATTACAGAGAGTAAACCTTTCCCTTTCTCCTCTTTCCTCTTCAGTACCTAGCCTGTTTATCAAAATGTGTCTATCCTATTTTTCTAATGAGGTAGGAGGGTTTTGATCCCATTTCTTTTCTTTTTCTTTCTTTTTTTTTTTTTTCTGTGAAAACAGAGTTTCACTCTTATTGCCCAGGCTGAAGTGCAGTGGAGTGATCCTGGCTCACTACAACCTCTGACTCCCGGGTTCAAGCCATTCTCCTGCCTTAGCCTCCTGAGTAGCTGGGATTACAGGCAAGCACCACGCCCGGCTAATTTTTGTATTTTTAGTAGAGACAGGGTTTCGCCATGTTGGCCAGGCTGGTCTCAAACTCCTGACCTCAGTGATCTGCCCGCCTCGGCCTCCCAAAGTGCTGGGATTACAGGCATGAGCCACCGCACTCTGCATGGAGCCCATTTCTTGGGAGAAATTGGGGAGTTGAGGGGTAGGGGAGGTGATAGAGGAATTGAGATGTGGTGGCTGCTAAGGACTTCCTTTGCTAACTTAGCAAGTTTATTTTACTCTAAACTTGTTACCGTGGGAAGGTCATTAAGCAGAAGGAATAGAGATCATGTGTCATTCTCATAGGAAGTCCAGGGACTCCACAGCTTCTGCCTCCAGAGAGCTTGCAGCAGAAAGGAACTGACACAGGGGTGTGTGCATTGCAAGGGTGCTGGCTTGGAGATTAGAAAGGCTAGCTTGTGGTGCTGGTGTGAGTTGTGGGAAGAGAGGTGGCCTTTACTACTAACTACTACATGGTTTACAAGGGACAAAGAAGCCTCTACGGCCATACCACCCTGAACGCGCCCGATCTCGTCTGATCTCGGAAGCTAAGCAGGGTCGGGCCTGGTTAGTACTTGGATGGGAGACAAGGGACAAAGAAGCTAGTCCCTTCTTTGTCCGGGCCTCTGCTACCTCCTCTGTAAAATGAAATTAGACTGGATAATCTGAAGTCCCTTCCAGTTGTCCCCAATCTCTAGGAAACACTAAGCCTGTTGACTACTGAGGGTCTCCTTGGTCTCATCAGTGGGTACTAAGTGGGGCTGGAGTCGTAAGTTCTGGATGTTTGAGAGATTAGAATGGATCCTTGTTGCTCGGGCATGTTGGAGATGTGGTTCTGATGGCAAAGCCCTCCAGCTCCATCCTGAGGTTTGGAGATTTGCTAGTTCTGACATGAAAGTACCTGGGAACTAAGAGTATCTTCAAGTGTCTTTGAGAAAGCTGGCCTCAGGGGCATGAGCGATTCAGGGAGTCTCTCATTCTGCAGGCCCTGTCTTTATAGAGAATACCTCCCCAAGCTTTTGTAAGAATCCACATCTTACACATACACTCCGAGTGGGAGTCCGGGAGGGGAAGATGGAAGGAGATGACAGGCCAAAGAACAGCCCACTAGAGGTTGTGCTAAGAAATCTCCAAGGAGCAGCTGATTCCTCTGGATCTGGAAGATGGTCTGAAGATTCTTGGGAACAAGACAGCACTGCCAAGTCATGCAAGAGCCAGGGGACCTCAGCCCCAGGAGGAGTAAGACAAGAAAATACATAGCTATTACATCCAGATCCTAAGGCTCCCGATGTTTGGAGGGGAAGCCAGGTGTGAACTGACAAGTTTTAGGGAGAAGCTCTGAGCTGGGCTTGGAAGGCTCAGCCAGACACAGATCAGCAAGGAGGAGAGTGAGCTTCCTGGGCAGGAGGAAGGTCTGGTCTGGGGAATAAAGTGGCAAATTCTGGGAGGAAGTGAGGAGCAGAGGGTCCCTGCAGAGGTGACAAAGAGGAGGCTGGCCAAAGTTGGCCCTGGTGTCCCAAAGTTCTACAGACCACGGGGCGTCAAGGGTCAGGGGAAGGTTGAGGCTGAGAGAAGATGGTTCTGTCTCTTCATCTTTCTGTTTCTCTTGCAGGATTCTCAGTAAGTTAAGTCAAGAAATCAACAAGAATGAGGAGAGAAGGAGCATCTTCACACGCAAGTGAGTGGAGCTGGTGTAAGGAAACCCAAGATTTTTCAATCCTAGGCTGAACCTTAAAAGGGAGGCACAGAACTGTTTTTGCCCTACTTTTTCACCTGTGTTGGTCCCCTGAGTTCCAGGGTTCTGGAAGATGGTGTCCAAGGAGGGGAAGGGCTTCCCTCCCTGCCCTGCATCCTGTCCCTGGGTCTGGGACATCAGGGGAACTTCCTCTAGAGCATCAGGCAGACATGAGCTTCCAGTCATGCCACTGATGTGGCTCGGTGATTTCCAGAATTTTCAGGGTATCCTAGCCCCAGCAGCTGAACAGCAAGGATACAAGCCCCTCTTGGGCAGTGAGGCATGGCCTCCACTGGGGCTCGCTCTCCCTGGACCGGGTTGAGGAAAGAGGGAGATCACCTTAAATCAATAGGACCATTAATGCAATTCTATTTGCCTTTGCAGACCCCAAGTCCAGCGCTTTCCTGAAGAGACAGGTAAAGCTGTCGGGCTGAGAAGTGATTGCTTTAGGAGGTGATAGATATCTCAGTTCTCCTGTCTTTCTGGTTCCAGGGGCTCTTTGGGTTCATTCAGGTGACTTTACTGACTTGTCTGTCAACCAGTTCTTACCCAGAAAAGGGTTTGGGTCTAGACGGAGGGAAGGAAATGTCGCTCTGCAGGGTACGTGGCTTATGGCCCCTGTTCTGCTGAGACCATCTTCAGGGACACACTGAAGAGCTCTGGGAGCTCTGTAGAGGAAAACAGAGGGATCCCACCTCTGACTGAGCACCTGAGCTGAGCTAGTGCCCCTGCATCTGAGTCTTTGAAGCAGCTTTTCAACTGTTCAATTGCACATAGTGTTTGCAATGTGGATTCCTGGGCCCTGGCCCTTCCTGCTGAATCAGACGCTGTAGGGATAGGCCCCCAGGTATCTACACATCTTAAAGCACTCCTAAATCACTGTTACGCATGTGAAAGGTTGAGAACATTGCCACTCCCCTGGTTCTCTGATAGAATGAGCTCCTTGGGCAGGGTCTCTGGAGCTGACAGTAAGTGGCTAAACCCCCAGGGGTGTGGAAGGTAGGTGAAGGCTGGAGATGGGGAAAGGCATCGGATGGAGAAGCGGCTTTGACTTTCCTTCAAGTGGTGGCTTTCTTCAGTGCTGATGGTGATGTCATTTCCTTCCACAGAAAGCCACGAAGAAGATAATGGGGGCTGGTCGTCCTTTGTGAGTATGGTGTGGGCTGTTCTCGCACCTTTACAGCAGTGTCCAGGGTGGCTTTGTGATAAGGACCCAGCATGGAGCCAAGTGGAGCAGGCTCTAACACGATGCCAGCACACCCACCCGGGGGCTCAGAAAAGGTGCTCTGCATAGGGCCAGACAGGAAAGGGCTTCGACTTTGGGAGCCACACAGCCTCTGTCTCAGCTGCTCAGCTCTGCCACTGGACACAAAAGCAGCCGCAGACAATGAGCAAACACATGGGCTTGGTTTTGTGCCCATAAACCTTCATTTGCAAACACAGAGGGTGGGCCGCATGTGGCCCTGGGCTGTACTTTGCTTACTGCACTTTACCCACTGTTACCAACACCCACCTATAACCCCCATCTCCAAAAACGGACACTCCTAGAAATCTATTCTCAAGCAGCTTTTCTCATGGACTTAAGTTCCCATTGGTGGCATGGAGGGAAAAGAACTTCAAAACCAACTGTTAAGCCTGAAAAGACCTCAAGGAGGGTGCGATCCAGTTGGATTCTACATTGAAAGGTCACAGTGCCCCTTCTGAGAGTCCGCTGGATTGTACAACCCCTCCCCAGAAATCTATATACACAGCCCCCGCACTCCCTGCAACGAAGCAGTCTCAGGCAGAGAACTCTATTATGAACTTTAGCCCAATCTATTCATTTTACAGATGAAGCAACTGAGCCCACAGGAGAGCAGAACGTGACTTGTGTAGACCACAAAGCTAGTTAGAAGCAGACCTAGGAACCAGGTAACCAGACCCTCAGTTACGTGGTACTTCTGGTAAAAGGCTGCCTCTAGTGCCTTTAGAAAGCAAAAACAGAAAGCCAGGCTAGGTGGCTCATGCCTGTAATCCCAGCATTTTGGAAGGCTGAGGCGGGCAGATCATGAGGTCAGGAGATCAAGAAGACCATCCTGACCAACATGGTGAGACCCCGTCTCTAAAAAAAAAAAAGAGAGAGAGAGAAAAAAAAAGAAAAAACAAAATGTCCCTTGTCCTACTGGGATTCTGGTAAAAGAAAGCATTTAATTTGAAAAAAAAAAAAAAAGTTTTAGCTAAGTTTATTCTTTCTACCTGAAAATGAAGAAATTTGACAAATTTCTTTGGTACCAAGGGAAAACAGCCCAGAGTTTCCACTGAAATGGTTCTGCTTACTCACGGAGGCCAAATCTTTGCCATGCAGCCTCTTGTGCTGTGCCTGAGGCTAGTCTTCCAGCCTCTCTGTGAACTGAGGGCTTCCCTTCACTAGTGGCTGTAGAATGTGGCAGCTCCGTTATGTGCCCAGCTCTTTGCAAGGGAATACAGGGAAATGGGTGGAGATAAAGAACCCAATCATGAGCATTTTACAGTATGGATACCCCATTTTTAAAAGGTAAACTGAGGCACAATGCAATTTTTTTTTAAGGCATTTATTTGAGCAAGCAAACATTCATGAATGAGGCAGTGCTGAACCAGAAGGAGGCTTCGCTGAAGAAGCATGAGGGCTAAGCGTTTATAAAGTGAATGTGGATGTAATACTTGATCCACATTCCAAAAAACATTTGATGGGTTATAGTTATAACCAATCGCATTTAGTCTATCTTGCTGGAAAGCTCCTTAGTTATATAAGTTTGTTGGCTACTTCTGACTGGTTGAGCTTAAGTTCTGTTTTTCTTTAATATAGCCATTTACAAGAAATAGCCCAAGTTAACTTTTGCTTATGCTTGCAAAACAAAGAAGGTTTAGGTCACTGATGAGACCCAACTGGTTTTGCCTGCTCAGGGATTCTTCAGGCCTGGTCTCCATTTTAATTTAACACACATATGGCAGCATATAATTAGCAACAACACCATGCATACAAATTTAGGAGCCAAATGATTGGGAGAAGATAATTGTTCTAGAAGCAGAGAGGAAAAGTCTGTCATTTGAGAAAGGTTGATGGGTTAAAGGGCTGGTGTAAAGTCGGGAATGACTGGCCTGGGGCGGACAGGGCGAGGGAAGTGTCAGCAGGAGGTGGAGGGAGGCCACGTGCCTGCAGACCACCATGCTGAGGCTCTTGATCTGAAGCGGCATTTCTCCAGGGCTCTGCCCACCTGCTCCTAAGTTATAAGAACACTGACTGGGGCCAGGCACCATGGCTCACGCCTGTAATCCTAGCACTTTGGGAGGCCAAGGCGGTGGATTGCGAAGTGAGGAGATGGAGACCATCCTGGCCAACATGGTGAAACCCCATCTCTACTAAAAATACAAAAAAATTAGCTGGGCATGGTGGTGCACACCTCTAGTCTCAGCTACTCGGGAGGCTAAGGCAGGAGAATTGCTTGAACCCAGGAGACGGAGGTTGCAGTGAGCCGAGATCACGCCACTGCACTACAGCCTGGGCAACAGTGAGAGACTCCGTCTCAAAAAAAAAAAAAAAGAACACTGACAGGGCAGGACAAAGTCTTTTTTGCAGTTGGGAAGCCACCCAATGCTCGCTATGCTCCCCTATGGTTGATGTTTTTAATATTCTCAAGTCAAAAACAAACACAGGAATCTTTCAACTGAGCAACTTAAAGACAGTCTATCTGAGGCCACCCAGAGCTGTCAGGATTTCTGGGACACCGGAGCATCCCTTTCCTCAAAAAAGCGGCCACTTCGCATCACTTTTCCACCACTGTCCTTGAGTATTGAGCTCTGGGCTCACTGACTCACGCCTGGACGTTGGCATGACTGCAGTGAGCGCTCATCAGCACTGATGCCGCCTCTGCTGGGAAGTCATTCCGACGCTCCTTCACTTTCACGGACTGCCTCAAAGGCAAGCACCCAGCACTTAGAGCTTACTTTCCCTGAGACTCAGGAAGAAGCAAAAATAAAATACAGTTAAAAATTTAAAATTTAGAGAGTCTTTTCCAAGAGAGCAGCTTCAAACCAAGTGTCAGATTTCGTGAATAATGGATGTATTGATACACTCAACTCTCAGCAAAAAGAACAGCACAGCCTCTGACCGTCCCCTCCTAGACACAACCTAATCTGCCTTCCACTTAACAGGCTTTGTTGATCCATTCTCCCCATTAGCTAGGCCTTCAGCACTGCACTAGGTTATAATGAGAGGCAATTTTTTGAGCACAGGCACACTAAGAAATGGTAATTAATTAGTATCTTCACAAATGCTCCAGGCCTTTAGTCTTTCTCTTGGTGGTGCTGAGAGTAAAAAATGTGTTTACTCAAGACAGACCCTATTCCTGTACCCTCTGTTCCAACATCCTCCTCATTTCATTTCTTCTCTTTTTCTCTGTTGTGCAAGAAGGTGTTGTGTAAAAAGGTGGTCCGAAGACCTTCACCAAGGTCTCAAGTCCATGACTTGCTGCCCCTGTGATATGGTGCTCCCTGGCCTCAGTTTCCTCATCTGTAAGATGGGAGTAACCATATTCAGGCTGCCTGGCCCTGGGTTATGCTGCTGTGAGGCTTGGCAGGGAGAGTGTAGGCGCAGGCACATCACGGGCGACAGAGTCTCTACAAACTGCATGGTCCCTGTCACTGTGTTGGCAGGAAGAAGATGACTATGAAAGTCCCAATGACGACCAGGATGGAGAGGATGATGGTGACTATGAGTCCCCCAATGAGGAGGAAGAGGCACCCGTGGAAGATGATGCCGATTATGAGCCACCACCCTCCAACGATGAGGAAGCTCTGCAGAGCTCCATCTTGCCTGCCAAGCCTTTCCCCAACTCCAACTCCATGTACATCGGTAAGGGCCTGCTTCCGGATTCTCTGGCCCCAGCAGCCCAAAGCCAAGCTCCCCACTGCTGCACAGAAGGCCGATGGCCCAGCTTGCCCATGTAGCAGAAAGCTCTGGGTGCCGATACCTGCTCTACTTCTTAACAGCTGTGTGGCTCTGTGCACGTAACTCCACCGCTCTGGGCCTCAATTTCCTCATCTGTGAAATAGGATAATAACGTACAGATCACATAGGCTTGCTGTGAGGACTACTAATACTGCAACCAACTCCTGCCTGTGGTGGCTGGTATCAGCATTGAACTACCCCACCTAAGGCTATTTGGCAGTTTCAACTCATTCTGTGGTTTACTCAGGTACTCCAAGAGTACTTTCCTGCTCCTCCCCATCTTTAGATCAAATCATAGTAACATGGTATTATTATTTTAGAATAAACATGAAGATATTGAGTAGGGTTTGATTCTAACTTTTAAAAAATGAGACAGTCTTTATGATTTTTATTGTCTGTCTGTGCTTTTAGCCCACTTACCTCTCTGTTCACTCATTCAACAAACTGTTGATCTGCTGGAAGCCCAGGCCCTATTCTAAGTGCTGAGAGATGATCAGGAAAGAAGACACAGCCCCTGCCTCCTGGGGTTTACATTCTAATAGTGACATTGACAGAAAATAAACAAATATATACTTGTATCATATACTTTCAGGGAGTAAGCTGAAAATTGAAAATCAGTACCACAGAAAATAAATATCATTTAATTTTTTATGCGGTATAACCCATTTCCATTTTAAAGCCCTTTCACAAAACACTGTCTCAATGTGTCATGGTGGTTTTTAAACACCTGTGTAATAAGGACAACCATGATCAAGTCTGTTTCACAGATAGAGAAGTGAAGGTCCGGAGAAGCAATGAGTAAGTCAGTTGTTGAGCGCCTTGTGTGTGCCAGTCATTAGGATAAAGAGTGAGCAAGACCGTCTTCGCCACGGGACTGATAGTCCAGTAGGTGAAGCAGCCTCTAACAAATGAGCCACGAGATTACTTAGTGAAACCGAGACACGGAGGCGGGAAGACAAGTGCAGGAGATGAGGCTGGGGTGTTTGCCTGAGGGTGTGATCTTTAATTTGTGATATTAAACTGAGATTAAAGGATGAATGCAAGTTGCCCAAGTGGAAACGGATGTGGTAAGAGAAGAACATTTGAAGCAGTAAAAATGGCCATGCAAAGGCCCTGAGGCTCAAAGGAGCATGGCCTATTAGAGAAGCTGAGAGATCGTCATTGCGGGTGGAGTGGGGTGAGATTAGGTCAGGCTGGGCCTTGCTCCTACTTCTTCCCTCTCTGAGGCTGGGACTAGGGTGAGGCAAGAGGGGCACCCAGGGCACAAAGCATAAGGAGGCCTTACCCACCCACCCCTCTTGCCTGATGCCCTTGTCCTGGCCTTTTCCTGTCAAAGGGGTGGGAAATTGCCAGCCTGTCAATCTGGCCTAGGGACACTTCCTTGGCGATCTGGATAATATGAGTTTCTGTCCAGATAATGTGTGTTTCTGTTCAAGGCAAATCTAACTACCACTTGAGAGTCTGTGGTCTGGTAACAGAAGCTGGTGAGCAGCTCCTCCCTTTAGGGGAAGAGCTGAGCAAAAGGAGGCCATGTCAGAGAGGAGAGAGCCCAGGGCATTGGAGAGGGCAAGGAAGGGCAGCCAGAACCGGATTTGTATGGGCAGAGAGAGCTGACTTCACCCTGCATGGGGAGCTGGGTGTGCCTGTGAGATTTTTTGCATGTGTATGTGTCTGTGTGCACACGTGTCTCTGTGTGTGCAGGTGTGTGCATACATATGCATGTGTGTGTGTGTGTGTGTGTGCATGTGTGCACATGTGTATATTTGTGTGTCTGCATACAGAGTTATATGCGTATGTTTACTTCTTTGCAAAACTGTCTGAAAATGCTCCCTTCCAGTTCTGGCTGAGCTAATTACAAAGAGGCCTTTCTTGATTGGTAAAATCTCTGATTAATACCTGTTCCTGTGAAGTGCAGAGGAAGCTGAGCCTGTGTATAACAAGAGTAACACAAACTGGGACAGAAAAACGGGCCGGGAGAAGTAGGTGAGATCCAGGCTGGGTCTTGCCGTGGCTGGGGTTCCTGCTGGCACTGATGGCCCTGGGGTTCGAGGATCATGCACCCCTCGGTTCCCGGAGCTACATGTCTGTTCCTGCAGATCCCTGAGCTTGACCAACACTCGCCTCTCACTTTAATAACCTTGTGTTTCCACAGACCGGCCCCTCTGTGGGAAAACCTCCCAGCAGCCTCCTGTGCCCCCGCAGAGACCGATGGCCGCCCTCCCGCCCCCGGCAGCTGGCCGGAATCACTCGGTAGGCCTCCTCCCGTTCGTTTCTAGTACTCGGTGTCCACTGCAGTTCTTTCCTCCGCCAGAGGGAAAAATAGAACTAAAAACATCTTTACCTCATTCTAATCTTCTAGGAAAAGGTTATAATCTTTTCCCTCGGCTGGGAAAATGCATACCCAGGCACTCACAAGTGTTTCTTTTTTGGGGTAAAACACTGGTGGTTTTTATTTACTTCCCACTATTTGAGAGAAGTGAAAACTGTAAAAGAACCCCTGAGAGAAGCGAGCAAAGGCCGTAGCACCAACTGGTGCTGCGTGGGTACGGCGCCTTCCTCTCTCCTGCAAAAAGACTTGCGCCACCTCCTGGCCGACACCTGCAATTCCAGGGACAGGTGCCTTCAGACCCGAGGAGACAGAGGTAGCAAACTCCGTTTTCTCTTTCTTCAAGCATATAGCCCAGCTCTTGTGAACCTGATAAGCTCCTAGAGTGACCCTGAGAAGCTCAGACTAAGGAATTGATAGCTATGAATGTGTTCTCTTTACAAGTTTATCTACAAGTGCACATTACTTTTGAAATCTGAAGACCTTCATCTCCACTATTGAGATGCAGGATTCACTCATTCAATCAGCAAATATTGACTGAGCAGCTACTGTGTGCCAAGCAGAGTTCTAGACTGAGAATAAAGTGTGAACAAGATAAATAAGGCCCCTGCTTTCATAAAGCTCAACTAGGGTTGGGGGAGACCGGTCATCAGACGGTAGGTAGGCAGATGTCTGAAAGAGATCATTTGAGTAGTTACGTGTGGTTGGGGAGACAGAAGACCAGGTAACATGATGGTGGGTGGGGAGGTGACAAGGAGCTGGGAGAGAATGAGCCGGTTGTGGGAAGAGCTGGAAGAAGAACATTCTAGGCAGTGGTAAACAAGTGTAGAGATGCCAAAGAAGGCATGACCTTAAGATTTTCCAAGAGCTGCAGATGACTCCATAGTGGGGACCCCATGAGTACTGCGAGAGGATCATAGGAAAGAGTTGAGAGGGCAAACATGAGCCAGCTCAGGCAGGGCCAGGTAGGACATTAGTGAGTTTTAATTTTGTTCCTAATGTTATAGGAGCCTCTGGAAGTCTTAGCAGTAAAGTGACATGCTCACTCCACTGCCATGCAGAAAAGAGCCTCCATGGCAGAGTATAGAACAGGGGGCTCAGATAGGAGGCTACTGCAGTAGTTCAGGTCAGAAATGGACATGGATGTCTGTAGGCAGAACAGGAAGACGAGGAAAAGTGAGCAGATCTGGATCGGTTTTGAGAGTGCTGGGTCTTGCTGATGTATTGGAAATGCTTCTTAACGTTTGGATCTTTTATGCAGCCACTGCCCCCACCCCAGACCAACCATGAAGAGCCCAGAAGCAGAAACCACAAAACAGCAAAGCGTAAGTACAAGGTCTGCTCCCTCTTGCCCTGTTCCCACCAGGCACTCCCCTAGCCCCACCCCACCCCCAGCCAACTGCTTTCTTCTTTTCTTTTCTTCTTCTTTTTTTAAAATTGTACTTTGTTTTCTTCTTTTCATTGATATCAGCCTTTTTCCCCTTCCAGTCCCTGCTCCTTCAATAGACAGAAGCACGAAACCTTCCCTAGATCGTTCTTTAGCTCCGTTTGACAGAGAACCCTTCACACTAGGTGGGTATGATTCACATTTAATGCATAGTAATAAGGATAAGCTTTTATAAAGTGCTTTCTGCATGCAGGTCACATGCACAATCTCGTTTAACTATGGCCACAATACAAGCAAGTGGAGACTGTTAAAATCATCCTCATTTTACAGATGAGGAAACTGAGCCACAAAGCGGTAACTTCCCAAGATCATACACCTACCAAGTGATGGGAGTAGCGACCTAAACCCAGATCAGTCTCATTAGAAAGCTCCTGCTTGCAGCTCCTAGGGGCTGTGCTGCTCCTCTGTGTGAAGTGTGTGATCTGTGTACACAAATCCCATTGTCCTTCAGCCAAGAAGCTTTGGGGTACAGAGAGAGGACCTGAATTACGACAAGGGGTTAGGGGAGCTGTTGTCTGCTGCCTTGCCTGCTACTTAGTAGCTCATGGACCACAGGGATGTTACTTTTTCAGGGCTTAATCTCCTAATTTGTAAGGTAGGTGTTCTGTACATAGAAAATACTTTATAAATCCCTAAGGTGCTATTCAAATGTTGGGGTTATTTTGTTTTGGGTATGCAATTGACCAAACATTGTATACCACAGTCCTTTTCCTCCACAGTTTTGGATTGCAGTTATCTTCACTTCACATGGAGCTATTTTCAATTCAATTCTAAAACTTTGCTACCATTTATTGAGCAACTACTATTGGGCAAGTGCTCTACCTACCACAAATATAACTACAGTATCTCTAATTCTCACACCAACTCAAAGGAGGGGCATTTTTATCCTCACTTCTCAAATGATAAAATTAAGGCTCAGAGAAGTTGAATAGTTTGCCTAAATTTGAGTAAGTAGGTGAGGACTTTGAATCCTCGTCTTTCTGACTTCTAAGTGGGTGATCTTTTCCACCATATCATGCTGCAGTTGAGGACCCTGGGTTTTAACTTGCTGTGAATTAGATGAATCTGAGGAAGGAACTCTGCAACTGAACGGATAAGGAGCTCATCCCAGCTGCACCCCATCCCTTTCTTGGCTATGCTCCGAGGAAGGCATTTAGCCTTCTGTGGCCTCAATCCGTTTTTGTCTGTCAGCAAAATGACTTTCAGTTCTTGGATTTGAGACTGCTGCTTGCTGCTCTTTTCCCGAACTGCATCACAGCTCTGCTGAGTCATGCAAAACTGTGCTGGCTGTTTTGGTTTGGAATTGTCTGCTGTAGAGAGCTGTGTAATTACGTGGAAATGAAGATAGATTTGACTTCAGATTCCAACCCTGCTCACTACCATGAGCCAAGACATCAGATAAGTGGAACACTGACATCAAATCCTTCACAATCACCTCCTGACACAAAAGTTATTCTTTTAAAAGATTCTTTTTTTCTATATTTAAAAACATTTTTAAAAGACACAGTTTTCTGAAAATTTCTGTTTTACCCTTGAATTACTCCCTTTTCTGCGATGTTTTGGAAGGATTAATGTCTTCTTAAAATGTTTACATTCCACATGAGACTTTTAACATGCTCAGAGAATATGCAAATATTGGCAAAACTTTAAAATACTTAATCAGGTCAAAGAATATAAATCTAAGTTTCCTGGGTGCCCCTCTAAAGTAGAGGTCCTACCCCAAACCAAAGTTCTGCAAACATTTTTTATACCATCAAAACTCTCCCCACTACCAGCAAACTCCTTTTTCGTTTTCTTTTTTCTTTTTGAGTCAGTGTCTTATTCTGTGACCCAGGCTGGAGGGCAGTGGCACCATCATAGCTCATTACAGCCTCAAACTCCTGGGGTCAGGCCATCCTCCTTCTCCAGCCTCCCAAGTGGCTGGGATTACAGGAGCATGCCACCATGCCTGGCTAATTTTTCAATATTCTGTAGAGACGGGGATTTCCCTGTGTTCACCAGGCTGATCTTGAACTCCTGGCCTCAAGTGATTCTCCTGGCTTGTCCTCCCTACAAGCATGAGTCACTGCACCCAGTGCCAGTAAGCTCTTCACAGTGAAACAATATTATTCTCATGGGCCTGATGTACTTGGTCCTTAAAGAATGAATCATGTTGTGAAAATACAACTCCAGGCAGATAGTATCACTATTCACCATAGGGCGTTAACTGTGCCTGGGTGTGGAAGAAAGAGAAAGAAAGGCGAGTTAACTAACAATTGTCAGCCCGCATGGACCATATCAATGTCAAAATAAAAACATAGAGGCATTTCTCTAAGTTTCTTTTATTTAGGAAGAAAGAATTGCAATTTGGGGCAATTGGTCTTCAGGGTCCTCAGTCTGTCTGAAGAACAAAAAGGAGGTTGGAGGTTTTATGAAAAAGAGAGATGTTACCTATCACTCTTTGAGAAAGTTCATTGGTTCTGGGGGGCTGGCAAGTTTTGATTCGTGAGTGATGGCAGAGGGCAAACTTAATCTTCGAGTTGCGGCAGATTATTATAGCAACTACAAGATAAAACTGGTTTTAGGTTACAGCAGGCAGTTTCGGCAGTCAGATGCACATAGAATCACTTTTCTGGAGCAATGTTATGTGTCCTGAGTGCTTTTCCCTCTGGCTTCTCAACTCTTTTGCCTTGGATGTGATAAAAATCCCAATTTGTATGATCAGCTTTCACAATCACATGCCTGATCCTGCATACAAATTGTTGCCCGATTCTTGAGGCAAACCTATAGGGTTTTCATCTATAATCTTCATTTTAGAGAGATGATAACATTGAGACTCAAAAACCTTAAATAAATAGTTTATGGTCGTGTAGGATTTGCTTCTAGACCTGGTTGAATTCTGTTAGTAATACCTTTATCGCATTGAAAACAAAGGACATGTTTATTCTAGGGGACTTTAGATAGAATACAAAATAAATTGCTTTGAATAGCTTTGTGATGCAGAATTATCAAGTACACCTGGCGTTTCTTCAGGAGCCAGGAGAATCTCCTGAAATGCTCTCCCCAAGTTGAAAGTTTTTTCAGAAACTAAGTGGAGTGCTTCATTTAATATCAAGTGTTTCACAGAATTGGGGAAAAATTAACCTCTCCGTGGCAAGTGGGTTTGTTTCAGATATGAAAATAAAACTTAGGCTGCAGAAGAAATACTTTGGCCAATTAAAGAGGCATAAAATCCCAAGAAAATATTAATCCTTTTGATCATCAGTTATATAAAAGAAAATGTTGATTTTTCTTTTTAGGTCTTTTTTTAATTAAAAAAAATAGCACAGAATCCACAATACTACTTGCATGTACACAAAGCTGTGTGACCTTAAAATAAAATGGGCAAGCCGTTTAATTTCTCTGAGCTTATAAAATTTGGTGCTCTGTAAGGGATCCTTCCTCGTCTGAAGTTTTTAATGCTTTAATGCTTAAACTCCATCAACTGCCAAAAGGGTTCAGACTCATGGTCTCATCAAATTGTGTTTTTAAACCTCATGCTTATGAAGTTCTGAATTCATGGCCCATCTGCTGTCTGTCATTTACAGGAAAGAAACCACCATTTTCTGACAAGGTAAGCTGTTTCCTTGTTTTTTGGTTTTGTTTGTTTATTTCGCATCTTGTCCTCATTCTTTGAAAAGTGCTTGGACACTCATCTATCTTCCCTCCTGTCTTGCAGCCCTTGATTCCAGCGGGAAGGTAAGACTGTTGCATCCACATGAGGGTACCCGGGACACTCTGCAGAACTCTGCCTCTGCAAAGTTTGTTTCTCACACATCCTTTTCCTGAACTCCACAGGCCTCTTGGGGAGCATTTACCCAAGATACAAAAGCCTCCTTTACCACCAACCACGGAGAGACATGAAAGAAGCAGCCCCTTGCCAGGGAAGAAGCCACCTGTGCCAAAGTAACTGTCTGGTATTGTTTGAGCTTGTCATTCAGAGTAGCCAGCAGACAGCCTGTCCAGTGCGGGCTCTACAGTGGGAACCAAGCTGCTCGGTGTTCCTGGGCAGGGCGGGCCTTTTCCTACTGTGGCTTGAGGGATGGTCAGGCTTCAAGGTTGGCTGTCAAGGATCAGGGTCTCTTTGAAGGAAATTGACTTTACTGAGAAATGAGTAGGGCGACATCTAATCAAGGGTATGGGATGACTGCTGTTTGTAGAGATGCCAGTCAAATATTTTATTGAGTTTTCCCACCTCATTATAGCAAAGCCTTCATAGTGCATAGGAACTGTACTTACCATTTGATTTTTCAAAGCAGGTAGCAGAGAGGAAATGATCAGGGAAGGCTTTTAGGTCACAGCAAGTGTCTTTCTTACTGTTTAACCACATTTTATAGTTGCAGAACACTGAGCTCTGCCTTAGTATTTTTACCTTTGCTATAAAGTAGTTTTCAGCCTATTTACCAAATGGCGCACGTGTACCTGGGGTCAAGGCCAACCCTGCTACTTACGAAGGATACAACCCAGGCTTCCATCTCATTTGTGAATCAGAGGTCACAACTATCACCCTTGCTTGGCTGTTTTGAGGATTCAACTAGGGCCAGAACTGAAGTGTGCCAAAAAACCTCAGTAATGGAGTTTGATAACATTTTAGTATAATATTTTTAAAAAGTCAAAATTAGTGCAACTAACTCATAAGGAAGAAAATTCCAAAATTGTAAATGAACACAGGATGAGATGATGATGTGTGAGGCATCAGACACAGAAGAGGTGCTCAGCAAATTGTCCTGCTCTTCCCCGCTCCCCAAAGAGAACATGAGCCGGCCCAGGCAGTGCAGATGCCTGTCGCAGCCCTAAGGCAGCTGTCCCCCAATCTATTTGACAAGCTCATTCATCTGGGCAAAGCGTACCAAGCCCTCTTTTGAACAGTCCCAAAGCAGCAATGTTTTCTAATTGTCTTCTCTTTACACCAAGGTGGGCTCTGAGAGGGCTGTTTTAAAACAACAGCAAGGGAGAATATTACCTAAAATGTTTTCATTTCTTGGGAGAAACAACAGCTCAGTAAAATGTCATAACTACTAAAGAGTTAGTTTGCTGACTAAACCATGTATACATATTTATAATTATTTGCTGCATTAGCTATGCAGAATAAAGGTTTGCCTAGCTCAGCGTGCTATGATGACAGAACACTGAGTAACTAAATCTCCCTTCCACCCCTTTTCCCCTGCTCTGTGGGGATTTCTTGCTTCCCAACTTCCCCGGGCTCAGTGGGTTCGATTTCTCATTATTCAATGAAGCAAACTGTATCTGAGGCTGGCTCTTTGAAACTCTTTATGCTCAGTTCTTTTTCTTTGCCCTAAATCATTTCAGGCATGGATGGGGACCCGACAGAAGAGAGAATGTAAGTATAAGATGTCATTTTGTAAGTGCCTGATACAGGGGAAAGCAGCATGGGCTCTGAGGGGTTTGGGACTCCACCCACCCTGGTCCTGGTCCAGCACCTGGAGCAGGGCCTGCACCCAGGGAACCCTGGAGGGCTGGTGCCTCTGTCTTTGGGCCTTGGTCCCTGCCTGGAGCCCATCACGCTGTGTTGTTTAGCTTGTGTCCCTCGAAGAGCTCCCAGGGTGGCTGGGTTAATTGCAGCCCCATTACCAGGGGCTGGTAAGTAGCAGAGGTGCAGGGAGAGGAAGAAGATAAAGTAGGGGATGCCCAGAAGTTTGGGCCATGCCTCAATTTCCTAGGCTACTGTTTTCCTTTTCAATACTTCCACGACCTGAAAAAAAGGAGAAAGAGCATTTCTTGAATGCTTACCATATGCACGTTGCCATGCTACTGAAATATGACCAGCTGTCCCTGTTTGTGCGGGATGCTCCCAGTTTTAGCAATGGAAAGTCCCATGTCCCAAGAACTCCCTTCATCCAGGAAAACCAGGAGAATTGGATATTACTCACTTGAATACGAATATAATGTGCCTATAAGGAATCATCTTTTCTCTTTTACAAAGAGGAAATTGAGGCTTAGAAGGAATAAGATATTCTTTGCAAATTGCATGCTTATAAATAGCCAAGATCTGAACCCAGATCTGTCTGAGTTTCTCTATACCGGAAGCCCTCTGAAGGCCATCAGACCCCTGCTCTCATTCAAGGGCTCAGCCAACAAGCCCCTGCTATTTCTGAACTCTGTGCTAGATGCTGTGCTTGTTCCAATAAAGTGCTGAGATCTTATGGAGGCAAGTGCACCCACAACCCCACATGCCAGATAGCATGCAATCATGGGATGCTCTGTGGGGCTGAGGGAAGTAAGTGTCCCATGTGGGCTGAGGAGCCAGTGGTGACTTCCTACAGGAGGTGAGATTTATGCTGGTCATTGAATGATAGAGAAGACACAGGATACAGTCATTCTTAAAGAAAGTCCAGGGGCATTCCCCTCAGGAGTATTCTGAGCATGTGGATGCCAGTGCCCACGGAGGCTACTGGGACAGTGAGACGAACAACTTGGCTGCAGAGATAGGGACAAGGTGGAGATAAGGCTGGGCAGTCAGAATAACATCACATTCCAGGTTCCCGGTCTCTGGAAGAATTGACTTGTGCTCATGAGAATCTGAGAGTTGTATTTTCAGGAACCAGAGGTTACATGATTGCAATAGTGTTGAAGAGTAATTTTGTTGCTGGGGGTTTGTGAGCCCATGTGTGTTTATTTATGTAGCTCTTTGCTGGGACTCCCAGTTGGCCAATGGGGTGAATGATTTTGACTGTGGTCTTTTTGGCCTTATCTCAGTGTGTGGTAGGATTAATGATGCCAAACTTTTATTAAAGAGCACCTAACATAAGCCAGGCACAAGTAGTAGCTAATTTAATCCTTATAACAACACTCTGAGAAAGATGCTATTTCATCGCTACAGATCTGGCCCAACTAAACAAGTTCAAGTTGGCCTTTACTAGTTGGTGGCAAAATCATTTTGTCTCTTTGAACCTCATTTCTTATCCAAGTAGAAGAGAAAATAGCCCTTCCTTTGTCTAACAAAGTTGCTCTGAAGATAAAAATGGTGAGGGTTGTAGATGAACCTTGTAAGCCACCATATAAATAAGGTCTTATTGCTCTTAAGAAGAGTGGCCGGCCGTGCTCGGTGGCTTATGCCTGTAATCCCAGCACTTTGGGAGGCCGAGGAGGGCGGATCAAGAGGTCAAGAGATTGAGACCATCCTGGTCAACATGGTGAAACCCCGTCTCTACTAAAAAAATACAAAAATTAGCTGGGCATGGTGGTGTGCACCTGTAGTCCCAGCTACTCGGGAGGCTGAGGCAGGAGAATCGCTTGAATCTGGGAGGCGGAGATTGCAGTGAGCCGAGATCGCACCACTGCACTCCAGCCTGGCGCCTGGCGACAAAGCGAGACTCTGTTTTTTTTTTTTTTTTCCTTAAAAGAAAGAAGAGTGGCCATTACAAAAGAGAGCCAAAAAGAAGGCTGAGCTTTGGTCAGACATATTTTGGTTGAATCCATCTCTGCAACTCCTGGCAAGCTAAGAATCCTTCCTTAGCATTCATGCTTTTGTCAAATGAGGATGTTAAATTCTTGAAGCGTCACTAAGGGAACTGAATAAAATCTTGTGTATGAATCTTTTGGACACATTGTAGATATTGTCAATATTATTATATCTTTGAGCCATTTTAGGCACCTCAGAATCTATTTCATACTAAGTATGTGAGGAGAGTCTCAGACTGGAATGCCCTTAGATGACTGTTTGCATTAAGAAATCATAAACCACTAGGGAGTTCTATTATACTCCACAGTATATTTATTATGAGGATGCATAACTGCCAGAGAAAGAAACAGACATTTATTTGATTGGGAAATGCAGTTTTTCTTTTAAGAATTGTATTTTGATGATAGCTTAATATCTTCTTTTTTCTTCCCCTTTCCAGGATGAAGATGATGGTATGTTCAGAAACCCATTTTTACAGCTTATAACTCATTCTTTCATTTTCCTGCTCAGGGATTCAAATGGAATTGTTTAGTACAGGAACCCCATAGAATCAATTATAACTCTTAAATTAGTATTAAGTAGACTTATATCAATTGGCATGCTACATAACTATAATAAAATGAAATTACTTGGTTGGATTACCAAAGAATACTAAATTCATGTGTAACAATGCAGATTACTTAATCAGATCACAAACAGTAAAATTGCATGCATGGTTTGATAGAAAAATTTCTCACATTTATGTCTTCCAACACACCTGAGTAAAGAATCAGTAACTGCCAATGAATGAGATAGCATAAAATTTTGACTTTCATAAAACAAGACTTGTAAATAATTTCTGAAATTTATAAGCTTTCCATCTGACAATTTTCTGCCAAGTTAACATTTCAAAAAATGAAAAACAAAATAAATGTGTATTTTAGGGTATTATCTAGATCTGTACCATTTTGTAAGTGGATTCTATGGTGGTTAAGTCATGTAGAAATACCTTGGGAACAAGATTCCATTTTACCACTTCCTAATTCCATCTGATTTTTGTGTCTTCTTTATGATAGCTGTTTCCAACTGGGTTGGAGGGGGCAGTTATGAAATGTTCCTTAGTGACAACTGGGACCTGACAATTTCATTCATTGTTTTCTATTTCTGCACAGTGCATCAGAGGCCTTTGCCCCAACCTGCACTACTTCCTATGAGCTCCAACACTTTCCCTTCGAGATCTACTAAGCCAAGCCCCAAGCACTCTCTCCCATCCTCTCACACATCTGGAGCATTCTCAGAAAGGTTTGTGGCTCTGTCATGAAATTCTAGCTTAACATCATGTCTAGGTCTATCCAGTACTGAAGTAATGCCAGGTGGATTGAGGAAGAAGGAAATGAGTAGGGTCTGAACATTTTGGGTCTTAAGACATAAAACCAAGCTGAGCATTTAGAACAATATGTTAATCCACCACTGTCCACTGAGTCTCTGCTTGAGGTGAGAGGGGTGAGGAATTGACTTCCTCCTTGATTCCTCTAGATAGAATGGGCCTTTTGGTAGCAAATGAAGAATATTTTCACTTTATGAGTTCAAACAAGCTACCATATGTAAGAAACCCAGGTTAGTTTAAATACTTGAAGTTCATCTGCATCTTGGTTGGGACGACTGAGAAAATGCACCTTGTGCTTGGCAGATGCTGAGAATTCATTGCAGTCTCTGTCCTAGCATGTCCGTTTTCTCAGTAGCGGCTGTGTTTCTCAGGGCTGGTATGAGGCTGTCCAGGGGCAGAGGCATGAACAGGAAAGAGGCCAGTCATTGTCCCTAAGCAAGTCCATGGGCAGCCTGTGGTGTCCTGCAAGCCCTCCAGCCATGTAGGCTCACCTTCTCCCTTAATATTCAAACACAGAAGCCCAAGACCCTCCCCTAATATTGTAGAAAACTCAACCACCCACAAGACTCATCCACCCCCACCAGCTCCTAGCAGGATTCTCACAGTGTTTCCTCTGCCCTGGCACCCTCTGGCCCTGAGTTTCTGCTGCTCTTTTCACTCTTCTTGCTGGCTTCTGCTGCCCTGTCTGCTGACTCTCCGCCTCTTTCCACCACGCTAAGCCCCAACCCCATCCTTCATTCACACACAATCCCACTAGCGTAAGGTTGCTGTGCAGAGCAGACTTTCCCCGAAGGTTTGGACTGATGGGTGTGGGAGTTGCTGCTCAGTGTGGAGGGAACAGAGAGCATTTCGGGGCCCCCCACCTCCCGCCCAGGCCCGCCTCTCCACCCCAGCCCTGCAAATGCTATTACCTTCGGCTGCAGAGCCCACCTAGTGCTTCCTCCCTTCTCACCAGAGCTGCTGTCTAAGCCCTGGGGATTCACTGCTCACAAAAAGACATGCCCATTAATACGCTTGCCTCTTCTCAGAGGATTTCTGTATTCTCCAAACTCAAAGAGCTCGAGTTGCAGCCAATGTTTAAAGTCACTTTTAAGTGCCCTCTACACAGTTGAATGCTGTTGTTGTTCTGCTCTATAAAGCTTGTTAGACTTTGGCACGGTCCACAGCGGGACGTAGGGAAGTTCCCTCCCCATGACCAGCCCTGATGTTTTGAGGGGAAGCAGAGGAAGTGATACCAAATCAAGAAGCATTTGCAGTCTGGCTTCCCTAACCCAGCTCCCCTCTCTGGCCCCATCACCCCAATCCAACTAAAATTTCGATCTTTTTCTGTCTCCTCAGTAACAGCAGTTTTCCACAGAGTGCGTCCCTGCCGCCATACTTCTCTCAAGGTTTGTACTCTGGGCTTTTGTGACCCGCTTCAGCCATCATGCCGTTATGACTGGATCCCTAACCTGTCCCAAAAGATTTTGACAAGGGTTTTGTTGTTTCCTAAAAACATCTGATTTCCTCATTCAACATTTAATTCAGTGTCTGCAGTGTGCTAAGGGCTGTCAGAATGATAGGATAGTACCTAAAACACAACACACACACACACACGCCCAAACACGCATGCACATATACATGCACACACATTCATACACACATACACATATATACACGTACACACACATATACACATGCACAATACATGCACACACATGCATATGCATACACACAGGGACACACCTACACACACTTCACCAGGAAGCCAGCCCTCATCCCTAATCTTCCCAGGCAGAACTATTCCTCCTGCTGCTGTATCCTTATAGACCTCAGAATCATGCTTGGCTTTCTCTGCAGTTGTATATTTCCATGATCAATCTGTCCATTGTTGTGAGTTAGCAAGCAGAACTGAATCTCTTACAGAATCAAAGATTCTGATACAGTAAGTCTGGAGTGAAGTCAGGGGCCCATATTTTTAATAATACCACTTCTGGATGTCCATGATAAGTGTGTGCTTAGAGTGTTCTGCAACTAGCACGAGCATGCAAATCACCTGGCAAATGTGTTAAAATGCAGATTCTAATTCAGGAGGTCTGGGGTGAGACCCTAGTTCCTGAATTTCTAACATGTTCCATGCGGTGCTGTTACTGCTGGTTCATGGACCACTTTGAAAGGCCTCAGGGCAGGACTGATTTGTGTTTTTTATCCTTAAAGACTTGCAAGTGACAGGCATTTGGTCAGTGCTTTAAACTGCTTATTGAGGCTGGACATGGTGGCTCACGCCTGTAATCCCAGCACTTTGGGAGGCTGAGGTGGTCAGATCAGGTCAGGAGTTCAAGATCAGCCTGACCAACGTGGTGAAACCCGGACTCTACTAAAAACACAGAAAAACTTACCTGGGCATCATGGCACACGCCTTTAATTCCAGCTACTCAGCAGGCTGAGGCAGGAGAATCGCTTAAACCCGGGAGGTGGAGGTTACCATGAGCCAAGATTGTGCCACTGCACTCTAGCCTGGGTGACAGAGTGAGATTCCATCTCAAAATAAATAAATAAATAAAAAGCTTGTTGAGTGACTAAGCATCAAATGACTGGGGAAAGTTACCCAACTCTAGTAAGTACATCTTTACCATTCCAGGAAACTGGCTTAGCATTGTCAGATTTTCCAATTTTTTTCTCAAGATAAGTGAAATTATTCAATTTTTAAATGTTGACAATTTTTTAAAAAATGCTGTGAAAACAACAAAAAAGGCACTTTTTTTGCAGTCATGTTCTGTGTGCAGAAATGCCAGTGTGTTAAGTAGAAAACTATATTAATACATTTGAATTGTAGCCTGAGAATAAATATTTTTTCAAATAGCACATCTAAGGGATTCAGTTGAATGCATCATTCCACAGATGGGCGAGATCCAACTGCTGACGCCAGGGGCACCCACTAAGTTTTCAACGTCTTCTAAGCATTTAAGGTTATGGTGTCCACATTCACCACATGGTTTTCACAGTTTCCCACCCAACCCCTAATTTTCCATAATCCCCAAAACTCACTATGTTTTGCAAACACACATTTGTGTTACCTCCTTGCCTCTGTAGCCATCTGAGTTCCAGACACATGACAGCAAGATTCTCAAAGCAAGTTCCACAGATCTCCCGCTTTATGAGTCCATGCTGGGGCTTATTAATGCAAATAGTTAATTATTTTTGGAACACTAGCTTAATCCAAACTGATCTCTTTTCCCCTAAGACTGCCAGGACGCCTGGCCCTCAGTCTGCTCCACTGGTTGCTCCAACATCAGAAGGGTAAAGTTTGTATTGAGCATTGTCCAAAAATCTATCACGACTTCCTTGAGAGTCTAGATATTAAGGGTGGTAGGTGACTACAAGAAAAAAGTGTATGTGCTTCTCTTTTGTGAATTATGACTCTATGATGCTGGCCTGCAGGTGCAGAGGCAAAAAGAGAATCATTCCTCAACTGTAGAACAGCCATGCAATATGGGCCTTGGTTCTGTTACTCTCCCGTATTTTTAGGTTTCATTCATTCAACAAGCATTGTAAAAGTGGAAGTGTTGGACTGCAAAAAAATGAGGGTGGGGAAGGTCTGCCTAGGCATTGGGGATTTGGGTAAGGAAGGCACTGGCAGCTCAGGGCCAGCTTGTTTAGAAACAAGGAAGGATCACCTTAAATAATCCTGGTATGTGGCTCAGGAGACGTACTTAGAAACAGGGAAGGACCATCTTAAATAATCCTGGTGATGTGGCTCAGGGAACTCTAGCCCTTCCAGTGACTCTCCTCTCCTCAGTGGTATAACAAGGTAGACATAGTGATAATCCCTGGTGTAGAACCACTGGAGGCACTTGCTAACCTGCAGATTTCTGGGCCCTAGGTGCTCAGAAGTCCCCTAGCGATTCTGACTCAGGCACAGTAAGATTTGGTAACCACAGGTTTAAGTCTTGGGTTTGCCACTGTTAGCATATGATTTGCTTAGCCTCTGAGACTGTATTTCCCCATATGCAAAATGAAGACAATACCTACCTTGTAGTGTTGCTGTGAGGATTTAAAAAAAAATTGTACACACAGTACCTTACTCAAGATCTGGACAGAGTTGTGCTGAATAAATATTTGTTGAAGGTATGAATGAATGATGGATGAATCATTAAGAGAACATTCAACTCACAGAATTTTTCTGTTTTTAACTACAGCCTGGACACATAGAAAACAGCCTGGGCAACTGCAATAAACACAACTAAACCTTTCCTGAGATTAAGAAACATTCTCCTAAAGTTTCAAGGAACTGTAAATGAGAAAAAAAGGGTTTTAGAGAAGATGAGGCACAAGCGCTGGGTAGTTTATAGGTGCCCAACAAAACCGTCCTGATCTGTAGTGACTTTTTAAATCATTATTATTATTATTATTATTTTGAGACAGAGTCTCACTCTGCTGCCCAGGCTGGAGTGCAGTGGCATGATCTCGGCTCACTGCAACCTCCACCTCTTGGGTTCAAGCGATTCTCCTGCCTCAGCCTCCTGAGTAGCTGAGATTACAGGCATTTGCCACCATGCCTGGCTAATTTTGAATTTTTAGTAGAGACGGCATTTCACCATGTTGGTCAGGTGATTCCAATTCCCAACCTCAGGTGATCTCCCCACCTTGGCCTCCCAAAGGGCTGCGATTACAGGTGTGAGCCATCCCACCCACCCAGTGCCTTCTATGTGAGTTTAACAGTTCTACCTATTTAGTTAGAACAGCAGGGAGCAAACTTTGATCCTAAAAGCTAACAATATTCTCAAGGTAATTTCCTCTTCTCTTGGGTCCCTTCCATTTCTTTTTGAGGAAACATTAAGAACATACTTATCTTCATTACTGCCTTGTCTCTACATCAGCTGTTGGGAATCCATTCTGCCTATGCTGATATTATAGGAATCTATGAAGGATTTGTCTCTCGAAGATTCGTTTTGATGTTCACATTCATTAAAACAATTGTGAATTTTTTATAAAGGGATCTAGTCACTTTATATTATGTAACATGCACATTTAGAAAATCACTCAAAATTGAGGTTCTCTTCTCAAAGTTTTACTGGCATGGTTACAGAATAATGCATGAGCTGCTTTCATGGTTTTAAACAGATGAAAATTATTTTTGAAGCCCTGGTTTCTTAAAATACTAACTATTGGAATAATCGCAAGAATATTTTTTGAGGGAAAATGTGTTTTGACAGCAGTAAAACTGGTTAGGTTACAGTAAACTAACTTTCAGAATTCTATACTTTTGAAGGCCCTAGCAACAGACCACCTCTCAGAGCCGAAGGCAGAAATTTCCCCTTGCCACTTCCAAATAAACCTCGGCCCCCATCCCCTGCCGAAGAAGAGGTAAGAGAGCATACGTCTTTATTTTTGTTTGTTTGCTTTTTCCCTGATAAAAGAATCACCAGAAACTCCCATTGAATAGTCTTCTGTATTTTTATCTTCTTCTTTACTTTTATTTTATTTATTTGGAAAAAAAGTTAAAGGAGAAGATCCAGATGAACAATATGTTCTTTTTCCTTGGTGTTTGTTCAGACTCTTTCAATGACAAACTTGTGTTTTGCATTAAACAGCAAGAAAAAGAACCTGTTTTTTACGTTTCCTAGTTTATGACCTTGATTAGTCACTTAACTGCTCATTAACCCAGTTTTTTTTTTAAATCAAGCAGGTTATTATGCTAAACTGAAGAAATTACTGTATCTGTATCTTTTCTGATTAGAGGTTCCATACTGTAAGGAACACTTATTCACAGGTAATTTTGTAACCAGTGTCATGATGAAAAGCAGTTCACACAAAACATCTTCTATTTAACCCCAACTAAATAACACTCTATGCAAATTAAGAAAACAAATGTTTCAAACCTCGTGGAATTGAGGTGATTTATGGAAATTATTACCCAGAGGCTTTTCTTTTCACTTACATATGTAACTGTAAAATTTATTCAGTTTCTAAAAATTTACATTTTCAGAATTCATTAAATGAAGAGTGGTACGTGTCTTATATTACCCGACCAGAGGCAGAAGCTGCTCTTAGAAAGATAAACCAGGTATTGTGCTATAGTTTATTTTAACATAGTATAAATATTCATGGCAGAAGAAGGGAACTGACTTGTCCTGAGTACCAGTTACGTGCCAGGAATTCTTCTAGGTGCTGTTGCTAACTGTAATACCTAGGAGACCCATTAGTGCCAGCTTCACAACTACCAGCACCCTTAGCAGGGATTCCTAGGCTCAGGAATCATTCAGCTGGCAGAAGAATCTAAGTTAAGGCAGTCATTTGGTTGGCGGAGTCTTCGGAGATTTTATTAACAAAAGAGTCTGTCTTGTCATGGGAATCATACGGTGTCAGAAGGAGACTCTCTTCCCCCAGAGCTTCAACATCATACCAGCTCTAGCTCCCTCTTAACACAGATGTGCCATCCACATTGATGTGACGGGACCGATATTAAAGAGAGAGCAGCAACTTTTTGCTTTTTGTCCTAGACATTTCTAGCTCATCTCTTAATATCATAAAGTGTTAAACATATTTCTCATAGCCAGTGCCGAAACTTTACCTTAAATTAATTGATCAGAAATGGGAAAGCAAAGATCCTTCATCTTTCATATTTAAACTCTACAACAGTTCTCAGTAGTAGTTGCACATTTAAATCACCTGGAGAGCTCTTGAAAAATCCTGATTCCTGGGTCTCACCTAGAGATTCTAATTATTCTGGAGTTCTGTGTCAGCTCTGGGAGTCTTCAAAACTTCCCAGGTAATTCTGATTTGAAGCCAAGACTGTGAATCACTGGTCCAGAAGTATGTTTGTTTAGCAGAGATGTTCTGACAGGCTCATTAACTTGGAATAAAAGGAACAGAGGAAAGCTGTTATTGCCAACTCATGGCTATTTAAAGCTATTCTGATTTGGTATGAGGAGAAGGGAGTAGTTTAAAGGAGTCCTTACTAATTAATTTTATTTTAATATTATATTTTTATAGTATTATTATGTAGCAGTAATTTATTGAATGGAAATTTAAAGTACAGAACAGTCAAAACAGTAGTTTAGCAAATATCAGAAAAAAAGATAAGAAAAGAGGAACATTTGCATTCAATTTTGGTCAAGTGTCTGATGAGGACACCTAGAGATCACAAGGTTTTAAAAACGGTGAATTTCATGGCATTTGAGTGTTTTCTGACTTTGGATGTAGAAAAGAAAGGTTAGGGAATTAACTCACAGGAATAGTAGGAAGATATATCTTGAGTTAACCAATAAAGTTTTTTATTTCTCCTAGCCTTTTATTCACTCAAGCACCTATTATTTATTATTGAACAAAAGATTCCTTTTTTATCCAGAGACTTTAACGAAATTGACTTGGAAATTTCTCTGATACAATCTCTGTTGCCTTTCTTGATAACAAAAAACTCATGACACATGGAATCTGTAGCTGTTTAGAGAACCGAGTGTTCGTTGAATGACAGGTTTTGCAGTCAAGAAGCTGCAAACTGCAACTGACAGGTTTGTCGGATCCCTACAGGCTTGCCTACTACTCTTACAAGCAACAAAAATACTGACTTTCACTGCTCCCATAATAACAGGAATTTATCCTTTTAGGATGGCACTTTTCTGGTTAGAGACAGCTCTAAAAAAACAATCACCAATCCATATGTCCTCATGGTGTTGTACAAAGATAAAGTTTACAACATCCAGATCCGTTATCAGCAGGAAAGTCAAGTTTACTTGTTGGGAACTGGACTCCGAGGGAAAGAGGTAAGGATTTCAAATTTCAACATTTCCCCAAAATCTTCATTTATGCCTCTCTGCATCTTTTCATGGAGCTATCTTTGAGATTCCAGGCCATATGGTGAATTTAGAGTTAAATCACATTAGTGAAGTCCTTCATTTTTTGGACAAGAAATAAAGCAAAATGTTTACAGTAGTTACTTCTGCCATAGGATTCTTCCTATATATCTTTTATTCCAAATAATCACATGTATATAACTTTTAAAATCAGGAAAATGTATACTAAGTTTAAAAAAATCTATTTAGATGGTGTGAAAGGCAAGTTCCTGCTATTATTCACCTCTGTGACATAATTTTAATGTAGGCTACATTTTAAGTTGACACCACTGGAAAAGGGGAAAAATCAGAATACTTGCTGTGGTGATTATTCAAATAACTTGGCTCATTTCTTAACAAAATGGAGGATTAGTCCCGTGAAGATGACCAGGTTGCCAAAGAAATTCTTCTGAGGCTGAGGTTTAGATTCTCATGCTAGTCACTTTTTGAGTGGTAATCAGAACTGACAGAAAGAAACCCTCAGGGCTAGTTTTTTGCAAAGGAAACTAACAACTGAAGGTAATGCCCCAAAGATACTCTAAGTTCAAAGTTCCAGGAGGAGGACCAGCTGAATAAAACATGTCCAGAATGAGAAACAGCTTACCCATAACTTCTGATTCACATACTTTTGTTATGATAATGTTAATGAGTAGAAAATAATGCATGCTTATGGTCAAAATGTTTGAATCACTGGTTGGCAGTGAATGCAGCTGCACAGACCCTGTAGAAGCAGAAGTATTTGCCCTTCAAGCTTTATCTTGGTCCAGTGTGGAAACACACAGATGCAGAGCACTCATTGCCACAGCCATGGAAGAAGGCACCTAGCAGATTAGTCTTAAAGGAAGTACATTATCGCATTAGGGTTCCTATGTGAGTTGTGACCCATGTCTAGAAAGTTGAATTAGGCTTTTCCCTCTCTAGCAATCAAGGCTGGGGTGATCCAGGCTATGGATGCAAAGACTCCGCTGCTGAGCCGTTATGAGTGTGGAGGTGGCAGTGAGGACACAGCAGAGAGTTCACGAAGGAACTCCTGTGCTATGCTGCAGATCTTACCTCTGGACACCGTGAACTGTGTCTGACCTCCTGAGTCCTTATTCCTCCTAACAATATTAATGACTGGGGGTGAAATAGAGATACAGAAACCAAAACCAAAACTAAAAACAGAGCAACCCCATGGCAAGAATACTGTAATCATGACTATTTAAGTGACCCCTCCATATGAAGTTAAAAATATATGCATTTCAAATTACATCACACACACACACACACACACAATTTTATCTTTTTTTTCAAGATGGAGTTTCCCTCTTCTGACCCAGACTGGAGTGCAATGACGCCATCTTGGCTTACCGCAACCTCCACCTCCTGGTTTCAAGCAATTCTCCTGCCTCAGCCTCCCAAGCAGCTGGGATTACAGATGCACAACACCACACACAGCTGATTTTTTTTTTTTTTTGTATTTTTTTAGTAGAGACAGGTTTTCACCATGTTAGTCAGGTTGGTCTTGAACTCCTGACATCAGGTGATCCATCCACCTTGGCCTCCCAAAGTGCTGGGATCACAGGCATGAGTCACCGTGCCCAACCCTTATTTTATCTTTTATCCATGGTTTGTTGGATGTTTGTGAGGAATTTTTTTCAAAGTTCTATAGCAGAAATCATTAAACTACTTGCCACATTTTACATACTTTTCCTACAATCCTCATAACTTGAAGAGGCAGGATATATTATGTAGATAAAAAAACTGAGGGTGAAGTTCACGTTTTCATTCCAATGCTGACTCATCTCCCTATCTTGACTCTTTCAGGATTTTCTGTCTGTGTCAGATATTATTGACTACTTCAGGAAAATGCCACTTCTGCTCATTGATGGGAAAAACCGAGGTTCCAGATACCAGTGCACATTAACGCATGCTGCAGGATACCCATAGCAAGTTATAGCTGAGCAAATGAACCATCCTCCTGCCTGTGTTGCCAACACGAGATCAATCAGCCTTGGTCAACGGGTAAACACTCAGGACTGACTTTAACCCCTCCCCATGAACACAAGGGTTTTATCCTTTCCTTTAAAAACAGTGTTTGAAATGAAGACTGTCAAAATCCCATAATTTATTTATTCTTCTTCAATGTTTATAAAGTGCATGGGTCATGTGAGTCATGTTCACACTTGAAGTCTAGTAGTGCACTGTAATAATTCACTTTTTAAAAGTTGTGTATTTTTTTTAACATCCATTTCAGAATACAGTAGTTTACACAGCTACAGAAACAATTTGGGGCAAGTTTTAAAACACTGAAACAGTAATAGTTATTGGCATCACATAAAACTGATTTGTTTTTACAGCCAAACCTCTGTCAGTCAGAGGCATTCATTAGTTTTATACATGTAATTTGAAAATAACTAAACCTCATTTTTTCAGCAGCAATAATTTAAGAGCCTTCAAAATTACAATTTTATTCTTACTTATTTGGTATTTTTTTGTGGGGGATTTTTTATGTAATTTTTTTATGAAAAGATAAATGCATGTTGAGATAACTTCTGGGATTAAAATAGTCTTTTGCTTTTATTTTTTGGTTTCTTAAAACAACTTTATTGACTTTCAGTCCATATTGTTATATTTTTGTCTTAAAAAAATTTAAACTACAAATAGCAAAAGAAAACATTTTCAATTTAGGGATGAGACTTTGGTGAATTGTGAGTCTAGGTTTAATTAACACATCTGGGGTTAAGTTAGCATTTCTTCACATTCCCACACCCACACCAACATCACACACACCCCTACCTTCTCCCAACCCCAAAAACATTGTCCAGGGATATAGATTTTACCAAAGGCTTCCTGGGAAGACAAGGGAGCAACACTTTAAATTTGTTCAGACTTTCCTGTTCGACATGGCTCTGCAATCTCTGTCATCCCCCTGACAGCTCTGCCATAAAGCCCCTTCTCCTAATCCTTTCCAAACAGGCTGTATAAGTGCTTTTAAGTAATTCACCTCTTTCCTTTAGTTTACAAATCTCACTTAACAAAAAGTATAGGCATTCAGCCAGATTAAAATCTAGTATTCAGTCAAACAGTGACAATCAGTTATTTTTCACATTTTTCCCTTTGGGACCTTGGTTATTATTGAACAACTTTTATTAGGAACAATTTTTGGTGTTTCTGCTTAATCTACACGTTTTTGGAATGGAGAAGAATATTTTGCATCTTCGTTTTCATGAACCAATAAAAAGAATATTGGAAGGAATCTAAGAAGTCGCCAGTTTAAAACTGATGATAGGCTAAGATAAGGAGTATTGGAATGTAGAGACTTTTAACTAATGATAAAAATGGTGTTTCCCAAAATCTCATCCTTAGCCAGACGTTCTCAGTTTAGGTCCAAAACTTGGGAGTTCTAAGGCTGAAAACGCTGCATTCAATTACATGTCTATACAACAGGCTATTCAGCAAGTATTTACTTAGTGGCTCTTCTGTGTTAAACAAGTGAGCTAGGTGCAAGGTAGTCAGGATAGCATACACCATAGGTTCTAGTATGGAGTAAGCTCACTTGTCTTGCTTCACCATATTCTATCCTTAGGGTTCAAAAATATGTAAAATGAAGGACCTGATAGATTTCAAAGCAACTATTCGGTAGTGAATCATATTTATAAAACAAACACTCATTTTAAGTCTCCTGGTGGAAAGGGCCATTAGGATTAAGATGTTCTATTCCACGGCTATGACTGAAATCAATGTTGGGAAGCTGATGTTTTCATGACTAGCATTCTCTTTCAAGCACTAGCAATTCCTTTTGGCTGGGCCTTGCCTGTTTTCTTGTATGTGACCCCAGATGCATCAATGGGAGTTGCTCAGAACCCTGCTCAGTGATATCTTACTAAAGCTGGGTCAGTCAGGGTCAGTCTCTGGAATGTTAAACATGAAGCCTGAGACAAGATCTTTTATCTGGGGTTCCCAAAAGGCAATGCTATACACTTGGAGCTGTCTGCTGCCCGGCAACTACTCCTATTTACCAATTATCTGTAAGAACCAGTCAGCTATAGAAGAGATTGAGGCCAACACACAAAAACACAGTAAAAGGATAGACGAATTATTGGGGTCCCTGAAATCTACCAACCATGGTCTTCCAAGTCACATGACTCAATAAATCCTTCAGCTGGTTGAGTTGTGCTTGGCACTCACTAACAGGAGAGTTCTGATTAATATAAACTCATACCATGAATTAATAATTTAGTAGCTCTCTTTCAACCTGAGCCAAATTCAAGCATAAGCGAAAGGATAAGCAGTGACCCATGGCCAATTTCCTATGTCATACGCTTGCCATCAGTGAGGTAAGTTAAGCCATTCTTAGAAACATTAAACAACAGCCTTCAAGAACATGAACTGCTTGTTTACAACATTATTTTTATTTTGTTTTAAATTATATATATACAAATTAGTAAACTCAATTCTCCCAAATATTTGTTAATTCAAAAATAAAAAATTCATAACAAATAAGAAATCAGATAGAAAAACTGTTAGAAATGAGGGATACATCTGATATTTTAGCCTCTTCAAAGAGGGGGTTGTTTCTTTCTGCTTCTGTTAAGTTCTCAGTCTTCATGGGATGATTAAAATGTAGGGTAAGGTCACAAAGCAATAACTGGGAGAGCTCTGTATAAACAAAACAGAAGTTATACTGTAGCACATGTCATAAAAAACCATTATTGCTTAAAGTAGCTATTTCTTCCTAATTCCTAATTTAGTTTTTCAAGTGATTAGTGATCAAACCACAGCTTAAGTGTGCCCTATTCTAATTTAAAGTAAGATTTATGTATTACAAAATAAGCATGGCATAAAAATTTACTAAAAGGGGGCTCTTTAGCCCAACTTCTCAGCAATATTACTAAACTGTAACTTGATTTATACAAATTTGACTTATATGGTTTTAACTTATTTTTATCTAAGTTATACATACATATATTCCCAAGAATCAGATAAGTTTAAGGCATGTTACAAAAAATTGCAGTTCCAATCTCCCAGAGGCAACCACTTTTAATTTATTATTATTTTTTTAGCTCACTTTGTTTTTGTTGCTTTGGTAGTTTCAGTGTGTCTGTTTTGAGTATTTTATTGGCGTAAGGGGTGCAGTGGTGTTTACCTCCATATCTCTAAATGACATGCTTATTTCATTTTTTTTTTTTCAATTTTCAGTGTTACCTGCCTCTAACACAGAAGATTAAGATACAGCTCTTTCATTCACCCTCTTCTCTCACAATATACTTAGGGAAACGGTTTTGCTTAGTTCAATTATTTAATGTTTAAATATTAATTATACAAATATTCTTCACAGCCGACTCTTGTTGTATGACATTTTCCTTCCTGCACACAACCCACCAGAGTTAATAATTGGGCTTTTTCATTGCTTCATTATCAGAAATTTAGCCCAAATGTCCTCCAGTTGAGTAAATTTCCTCTTGGTTTATTCAACGCTTTAGCTATTCTATTGTTAAATGTCTCTCCTCTCCTGGAGCCTTCTGATTTGGTCCAATATGAACTAATTGCTTATTAGCACTGCTGTACAGCTAGTATCTTGGGAACTCCCTTTACCATTATCCTAGAGACTCCTTTTATCCCACCCTTCTGTGGAGTGCTCTTTTCCCCAAATTCCTGTGTCTTTCTCTTTTGTTCTGCTCCTTTGTTTGGTGGCACATAGGGTAACTTCCAGAGGTAATAAAATCATATGTCTGAAAATTTCTTTCTCTACACATGCTTAATTAGAAGGTTAACTGGCTATAGAAATCTAAGTTGGAAATCACATTTATTCAGATTTCCAAAGGCACTGCTGCATTGTCTTCTAGGCTCCAAGGAAGCTGGAGTCATATGATAATTTTCATATGTTTTCTTTCCAGAAGGTTTATAGATCTTTTGGTCCTCTCAGTAGACTGAAATTTCACAACCTTCTGCCTTGGTATGGGTCTATTTTTATCCACTGTGGTGGACTCTTTCATTGTAGAAACTCAGGCCCTTCATCAGCTCTGGAAAATTTTCTTTCTTTCTTTAGTGAATCGCCCTTCATCATTGTCTATGTTATTTTTAACACTCGCATTTGTTGGATGTTGGACTTCTTTCACTTATCTAATACTTACTTCTCCTACCCATCACCAACACTTTCCATTTCTGTTACTTTGTTTACACTCTAGAGGAATTTCTTTTTACCTTTCAACCCTTCTATGGAGCTTTTCATTTCTACTGTCATACTTTTCATTTCCAAGAGCTACTTTTTGTTCACTGAATATTTTTTATAGTATCTAATTCCTTTTTCATGGATACAGTATCTTTCATGGATACAGATATTAATGATAATTTCTTGAAGTTTTCATCTTCCCTCATTATTTCTGTTTCTTCCTCATTGAATCTGTTGATTTTTCTCTGCTTTTTATATTAGATGCATTCCTCCAATATCTGTTGTGCCTTAGCTGCTTGCTCACATTTAAGACTGTGTCACCAAAAAGACAATTGGATGTGGTAGTCAATAACGTGGGGTGATCTGGCTGGGTTATTTTATGATAATTTCTGCTATTAGTATCTTTAGATCTTTTATCTTAGGCTGGTCAGATTCCTGAAAGGAAAATCTACTTGGAGGGTATAAGTCTGGCTGCCAGTATTTTGGTAGCCCAAGAAAAAAAAAAAATCCGGAGGTCTTGTAATTGGATATGTAAACTTTGTTTCAATATCCTTTTTTACAGTATAGTACTCTCCCTCAACTTATGACTAGTGGCTCCAGGGCAGAAATCTTAAGACTTGTTTTAACTTCAAGTCTTTTGTCACAATGAAGGGACAGCTGCCCAGCTATGCAGAGGGCAGAAGAGACCTTAGAGAACTACAGTTCTTAAATATTGAACTAGTCCTCCTGTTGTTATCCAGATTTCACCCCTACTTCCAGAAGTTTCTGGTGCCACCATGAATTGAGTTGTACGGGCTATTTTTGGCTTTACTCAGCCAGCTTGGGGTTCAGATTTTTGGACTTTGGGGTTCAGATTTGGCTATTTGCTTCTCCACTGGTTTTTTGTTTTGTTATCTCTTCTTGGACTCTCTTGTGGATTTTTATCTCTTTAAAAATCACTTAAATTTAAATCTCAGGTCTACCACTGACTAGTTGCTTAACCTTGAGAAAGTTAAATTTCTTTGTCTATTTACACATCTGTAAATGCCAACGGCAATAGTTCCTACCTCATAGGATTATTATAAAGAGAGTTCATTTATGTAGAACCCTTAGACGAGTCCCTGGATTACGGTAAACGCTGTAAGGGTTAGCTGTTTACGTTATTTAAGGAAGGAAGTGAGGGTACACAGAATGTTCATTTAATACTCTATGTTTACCAGAAGTCTACCCTCCGTGTGTAGCTCTACAGGTCCCTCAGAGCCTAACTGCCTGACCTACCTACACAATGCCTCAAGAAAACATCTATCAGAGTTATTACACTTTATTTCAGGAAAGAATCATCTCCAAATTAGAAAAATTATATAATCAAGTCTGGGGGGAATCTAAAGCTTCTTAATTGTTTTAAATGAGTTCAAGCATCCAAAACCATTTATTCATTTAATAAACATTTTTCAAGAATTGAAGCAATCAAGGCATAGTGTTAAGTGCCAGAAATACCCCTAAGGAGCTTACAGTTGAGCAGGGATAAGAAATGTAAGGAAATATGCAATTATAAAACAGCATAACAGGTAGATAGGAAAGGGCAGAAGGGATAACATGCGGGCTCAAAGAAAGTTTTCCAACGTAAGTGACCTTGACTACTAGTAGTTAACCGGTGTTAACTGGTGCGGTGGAGGTGGGGTATAACAGTGGGATTTCAGAAGGACAAGTATGTGTTGAAGCAAATACAGAAGAGCACTTGTGGATATGCAAATAGTTCAGTATGGTTAGAGCACAGAACATGCAGGAAGAACACAGTAAGAGACTAGAGAGGAAAGGAGGGGCCTGATCTCAACAGGTCATATAGTCCATTCTGAGGACAATGGTGAGTCAATGAGGGTTTTCTGTAGATTTGCATTTTAGAAAGAGAATCTTCACTGTGGTGTTGAGACTGGTTTTGAGAAACGATGACTTAAGGCAGTCAGATTTCTTTAACATCACACTCTTCAGAGCCTTTGTTAATATGCACCGTAAATTTGTGAAATACATAGCATAAAGCACTTCCCAAACTTATTTGAACATTAAAGCATGGACTCTGTTTACTGTACACTATCTACTAACATCTTTTAAAACAGCAAGGTTCACAGATCGAAGTCTAGGAAGCGCTGTCCTAGGGAAAACACATGGAAAAAGTGTAATAGGCACTCACTATTTGGTGCCTAACTAACAGCCACACCCTCTTCTTCTTGGTGTCACATCTTGATTTCGTTTGAAGTGCTCCTTTCCCCAGCTCCAGTAGTAAGTTTTGACTGGTCCAAACCAGTCTTGGCAGTCCCAGTCCCCTTGGCTGTGGCTGCTGTAAGCATCAGCACGTGATGCAAATCTGGCCAATGAAAGGGAAATGTGCTGGAGGGATCTGAGAAAAGACTTATAAAAATGAGTACATGCCCACCTCTGAAGGTAATGACCATGAGAAGTGATAAAGAGTGTGAACATGACAGAGCAGAAAGATGGAAAGAACCGGGTCCCTGACAAAATCTTTAAACCTCTGAATTAACTTTAGGACTGAGCTACCTTGGATCTTCTTGTTTTTCCTTATTGTAAAAGTTAAGTTGGTCTTTTTGTTACTTATAGTTGTAGGCCTTAGACTACATATTCAGTGTAGTTTTCATGGTTAGAAATAAGACTCTTAGGTGAAAGCAACAGGGGAACAGATTTCAGCTAGCCCGTGAGGAGGAATTGTTTAAAATGGAATGGATTGACTAGTGAGACAGAAGTTTCCCAATGTAAGAAATGTTTGGTCAGGAATAGATTATCCCTAGAAATATTCAGTCACAGAATTGTGATTTTATGTGCTTGGAATAAAATAACAGAATATGTCTGTGAGGTGAGTGACTAAACATCATGACCTATAAGGTCTAATCCTACCATATGAATCTGTTTAAAATGAAGAAGCTTTAGGTCACAGAATCTAATTTATATTTTTTAATTTGGAATGAACCTTAGGGGCTTAGTAAGAATTAATAAAGACAATGAATGTTGTGGAATGTGATATGGTGTTGTAATGGTGTGTTGAAGGTAAGGAAGGGAAGTAAAATTTACAGAGCTTAGACAACGTGATAAGCTTGTCAGTGTCAGGGATGGGAATTCAGGTCTGCTAACTCCAAAGTCAAACATAATCTGTCTTTTGAGATCCAGTTCACTTACACTGCAAACATTTCTTAAGAAATAGAGAAATCCTAATGAGTAGGTAAAATTCATTTATACTCCAGCAGAAATATAAATTGGCCCTACTATTTATTTTATAACAATGATATGCAAACATTTTAGTGATTCAATACTTACCTTTTATCTTCTTCAACTCCAGAGAAATTGTATTAATATTTTTAATTATTTTGTCCACATGTAGCTTATGATCAGTAACACTCTTCTCACCCATCTGATTTTAAAAGAAAAACAGAATGTATAAATCAGTATTTATGTGTTCTTTTTAAATACTTGCATTTTCAGTATTTCTATAAATCTGTTATTTCAGAAATAACTAGGAAACAAATCTTTTTAAATGGTTAGAATTCTAACATCAAAAGGCATCAATGTGTTATGTAATATTTTTCCAACTGAAAACTTCAACTGGAATTCATAGGATGAGGTTCTTTCCTTAATCAAACCATATCCACAAGATAGGGCTTACAATGGAAATGAAGATGCTCCTTTTCAGAAAGCCTCAGCACTTATAAACTACCATACAATTTAGCATTTGTGTTAAGATCTTCTCCAATTTTCTGTAAGTCCATGTCTTTTTCTAACTTACTCTTGAATAACAGGGCCCACATATGATTTATGTACACAGTGAAACTCAAAAAAGAATTTGATTATAATTCATTAAGAGGATAATTCAATTATAATTCACTAAGAGGACAGCAAATGGCTAGTTTAGTTTTGGGAGTGGGTAACAGGCATTTTAATTTCGGTGAACTGAAATGTATAAATTAATACATTACTATGTTACACAGTACCTGTATTTAACCAATTGTTTCAGTTACAAATATACAGAGAGGTGGTCACTAGAAACTAGTATCAAGCTGTTCAATCTCTCAAAATGACTTGAAAAACTCAACCTCAATTGGCATACACAAAACTCCAGCAGTGTGAGAGGTGGGCAGTTATGGGTCAATGTGCTTGCCCAAAATAATGAAAACAAACTAACCTCTAAGTCAATCTTTGCCTCTACCTTTTCCTGAGCAGGGAGAATTTCTCCAATTTCTCTCACTTCAGAGCCACTGTAAAAGAACTGATTTTGTTTCCCAGATATTAATGAATAAAATGCACTTTGCAACTGCCCCCCATTCCCTATACTCTGGGAAGTCAACTGTTTTCCTTAGGCATGCCAAATCAAAAAGTTGGAGGGAAAAAGAAAGATGGTATTTTAAACATGGGGTAGAGTGGTGGAATCAAAAAACTTCCAACAATGAGAGGAAAAAATGTTAAAAAAAGAAAAAAAAAAGCGTAAAGCAGAAACTAAATGGTTTTAGAGTCCAAGACAGTGGCCTCTCTCCGCTCTGGGGTCTGGTTCTCCAGGGCCCTCGAGTGCCCAGCGGGTGGGTGGGGCGAGGGCACAGTGGCGTGTGGCTGGCACTTGACTGGAGGCAGGACAGAGCTGAGTCAAGCCCTCCCCAGGGAGCTCAGTCGAGCCACTATCCAGAAGGAAGAAGCTGCTCCAACTGCAATTCACCAGGAGTGGGGAAGCAGAGACCACGCTGTAGGTGACGCGGGAATGGGGGGCCAGAGGCCAGGATGTCATAGACTCAAGGCCTGATATTACTAAAGCGCCATCTCCGGTCCACAGGACGCCGCCCAGGCCTTCAGCCCTGCGGAACCATCGTTAGCACCGCAGGTTCTATTCTGAAAGCCTAGCCTCCTCCTTGGCCCAACTGACACCTGGGAAGAGCCCCAGATCTTTCGGGCCCCCAGCGACCCAGCTGCCCATGAAGAACCCCAGATCTGTGGAGCCGTGAGCGGCCGAACCACCTAATCGATGGCTAAAGATGGAGTCCGAAGCACCCGGAAGTTTCCACAGTCCTCGCCCTCCCAGAAAGGATTTGAAATGAACCTTAGGGGCTTACTGTTTCTTGGTGGTTTCTTGCCAAGTGGACAGGATTAGGGCAATGTAAAATGCCCTCAGAGTGACCCCGGCCTGCAGACAGCCACCAGCCGCCCACCCACCCAGCCAACCGCCCCCTTCTCAGCCCAACCGACTCGGGGGAGAGGCCCTGGCCCCGGGGGGTGAGGCCTGGAGGCCAACCCAGCCCGCAGCCCACCGCTGGGTGGTGGAGATGGAGCCTCGGGCAGCCTGGAAATTTCAGCGGTCGTCACTTTCCCAAGCCAGATTAGGCTCCTTCAAGACCTAGCAGCCATCACTACCCACCCTGCCAACCGTCACCGAGGTTCTGATAGGCGCAGGGTGCCCATGGCAAGGCAAAGCCGTGCCCCCTGATTGGCCAGCTTCTGCACCTGCGGCATCCTGGGAGTTGTAGTCCCAGGCAAGGACCCCTACAGAGAAGGTTCTGGGTGCCGGGTTACAACTGACTTGCGCTGCCACGTGGCGAGAGAAAGCACTGACATTTTCTGTTCGCCTGTATGCCAGGCCTTTGCAACCCTTATCTCCATTTAAGTTGCACAGGATAGCGTTCAGGTTAAGGGTAGACTTTGGAGTAAAGCAGCTTGGGTTTGAATCCTTTTCTGTCACCTACTTAGTTGTATAGACGCAGATAAATGATTAACCATTAAGAATGCAGATGTCCTCACCTATCCTATGGAACAATAATAACTGCGTTCCCGTGTTACTTTGAGGATTAAGTGAGACAATGCAACAGAGGTGCTTGGCAGTTGATGAGTGCCCCATAACTATTAGCTGTTATCATTCCTAATACATTATTTATTTATTTATTTATTTATTTATTTTATTTATGTTTTTTGAGACAGAGTCTCACTCCGTCACCAGGCACCAGGCTGGAGTGCAGTGGTGCGACCTCACTGCAACCTCCGTCTCCTGGGTTCAAGCATTGAGACAGAATCCTGAAAAGTAAAAATAAAATTAGCCAAGGCGCACACACTCGACTCCATAAAATGCCTAATCACTTTGCTGGTCTGCAGCACCTTTTTCTCTTCATGGGAGCATTTATCAGTTTTTTAATCTCCTTTGTTTGATTAACATTAGAATCAACATCTGCAACCTGTGTTATGTTCCAGTAAAGTGTTGCATTTGCAAACTTATTAAGGAAGATAGATTTTTTTTTTTTAGGGCCTTAGCTATAACAGTCTCAAGCCCTAAGTAGCAAACGATGCTTTTAAACTTTTATTTTATTAGGAAAAAACACACACACAAAGAGACAAAATCTGTAGTTATTTAAGGAGGGAAGACACTGCAATAAGTAGTCATCATTGCTTCAACACAGTTTTATAGAGGGAAATACATTATTAAATCTATATTTTTCTGAGTTTCTAATCTTTTTTCCTCTTAGAACATTTATCTAAAAGGAACACAAAGTTGATTCTTCTTTGTGAATAACTAATGACTTAATGATGATCTATTCCAAACAGCACTAGTTTGAATCTATTCATAAGAAGTAGTCAGACTTTTGGATGGATCCAAGGCCTTTAGATTCTGCCAAAAATCCTGTGGATTCTAATTCCCAGGTAATAGAGCCGTGGCAGCACCTGCAAACACTCGATGCACCCCAAAATGAATTTTGTGTGCTTGGGACGACAGGACACTTCATCCTACCCAACCCCAGTCCCCACCATCACTTGATTTTCAGGATTCTCAGTCTCAATGCTATCTCCATCCACCTACTTTAAAAATCAACTTCTCCTAAACACCTTAGTTTCTCCTATAGTTATTTACAGGGAGTTTTCAAAGGTGAAGTAGTTTTTACTTCTTCTTCATCAAAATAAGTGAGGGGGAGAAAGGACACATTCTGTAAGCTTATCATTCCCATAAAATGTATTAGGATCACGCCTGTAATCCCAGCACTTTGGGAGGCCGAGGCAGGTGGACCACGAGGTCAAGAGATCGAGACCATCCTGGCCAACATGGTGAAACCTGTCTCTATTAAAAATACAAAAAAATTAGCTGGGCGTGGTGGCACGCGCCTGTAGTCCCAGCTACTTGGGAGGCTGAGGCAGGAGAATTGCTTGGACCCGGGAGGTGAGGTTGCAGTGAGCCGAGGTCGTGCCACTGCACTCCAGCCTGGTGCCTGGTGACAAAGTGAGACTCTGTCTCAAAAAAAATTACAGATTCTTGAAATAAAGTCTTCCTTTCCAGGAAAACAAATTGAGTAAATTATCTCACTTCTTCCACTAGATCTCAGGGTTCCCATTTTCCTCTTCTGTCTGCTCATTATCCATTAAAAGTGCTGGCCTCTGTGTCTAGGGACCGCCTCCCTGCTGGAGCCTCAACTCCCTTCTGAACCTGACTTTGTACAACCTCTACATGCACTAATTTGAGAAGCAGCAACATAAGCACGTGTTGGATCATTATCTGGGGAGCATGACCGGCATTTGAAAGATTAAGTAGATTCCTGTGTATCTGAACAATGATTGCTTTCCCCACGGCCAATCACTTGAAGGAAGCAAGAAGCAAGCTAATTTCTGCTACTCTGGAGTCCCTGCCCACTGTCTTCTTCAGGTGGCTGATGTTACATTATCCAGAGTTATTTTCATTTTTTCTTTAGGAGCAACACTTCTGAAACACAGAAGGATGTTGTTAATGAACATCCACATTGCTCCTAGGTTAACTGAAGTGTTTTTACTTCTAATTAAGAAATTTCAGTTCAGTATCAATATTTCCCTCTGAATAGGGTAGTGAGATGTAATATAGGACACCCAGTTAAATTTGAGTTCCAGAGAAACAACAGATACTTTAAGTATGTCCTGAATGTTGTATGTCCTGAATGTTGTATGCCTCCCACTGATGCTCAAAATATATTCGTTGTTGATCTGAGATTTAAATTTAATGGGAAAGCCTGTATTTTTATTTGCTAAATCTGGCAACTCTCTACCCAAAACACTTCAACCTTGAAAAAAGAAAAGCAAACAGTGTGAAACCTTGTAGATTCAGTAGATGCAAAAGCCAAGAGAATGTTGAAGTTTTCCACCATGACGTCCAAAATAATAAAACAGATAAACTTACTGTGCTGGAATCTGGCTCTCCTCTTCTGTCAGCATCCCTGGAATGCAAGAGAGAAGCTAGGGTTTTGAGACAGCAGATGGACGGAAGCTGATGGTATTCAACATGGCACTGTGTTTTGACAGTTCCCTGCTATGCCTTTTTGTCTGAAAACTCTTTGTGCTTGGCTTTTTAGAAGATGACTTCATCCAGCAAGGCATATTCATGACACAATTTGTGTTAATTTCCAGAGATCCACCAATCAGAGAATACCTGTCTGTTCCAAAATAAAATATGTTTCTAATTCTCTCATGCCAGCCATCCATTCCCCCACAATACCTCCTCCGATTATTAAAGGCATAGATCCTGGTAGATGTCATTTCCTTCTGGGCATTGCCCCATACCCTCACTGTACACTCATCAGCATCCAGGCAATGAAGAATGAGCATCTTTATCAAAAGACATATTGTGTTCATGAAGTCAATTCCAACAGAATATAAGGGTGTACTCATCTTTTGTTATTAAAAAATAATAAAGAATGTATATGTGCATAAAAGCAGTTTGGGAGACTATCTACCAAAATGTTTACAATGATTATTAACATTTATGATAATGAGATTTGAAGGTGATTTTATTTCTTTGCGATTATTTATTTAGCCTAGTCATAATTTTAACTCCACCTCCTCTATATTTTAACCTAACAGTCATTTCTCAGCATGGTACAAATCACTTCAAGGCAGAGCTTCTCAGACTCTACAGTGCACAACTTAGGGAGCTTATGAAAATGCAGATTCTGGGGCCCACCTCCAAGACAGCTTTAGTGGATTTATGGGGGGCTTCCTAAATCTGCATTTTTAATCCCCTGCCCTCCTGACTCCTCTTTTAACCTAGGAGGTCTTTGGATAACTTTTGAGAAACACTGGCTGGCAGGTTCACTGGGCATCTTATACAAGTCTCAAACAACGGGAGCATGATTGAAACTTATTTTGGTAACTGATGCCAGAATCCAAGTGAGTTTTTTTCCATAAGTATTTATATAGTTTTAAGTCATAAATAACCACTTAATTAGGAAAAACAGTTGGGATGGAAGACATCTCCCGGCCCAGCAGGATACAAAGACTCAAAGTCTACATTCTCTGAAGTGAGAAAAAGGAGATGGGCATCCCAGCTTCAAGTTCTAATTTAGGTTTTTCTTTCTTTTATTTCCTAGTGTTTTGTTTTATATTTATTTATTTGAGAAGGAGTCTCACTCTGTTACCCAGGCTGGAGCGCAGTGGCACGATCTCGGCTCACTGCAATCAATTTCGGCCTCCTGGGTTCAAGCAGTTCTCCTGCCTCAGCCTCCCGAGTAGCTGGGATTACAGGTGCATGCCACTGTGCCTGGGTAAGTTTTCTATTTTTCGTAGAGACAGGGTTTCACCATGTTGGCCAGGCTGGTCTCAAACTCCTGACCTCAGGTGATTCACCTGTCTCGGCCTCCCAAAGTGCTAGGATTATGCTGTATTTTATTTTATTTTTTGGTCTCTAGTTTTACTTGCCATCATAATGGAAAGTCTAGTGCTAAGATCTGAGATGTTAGATGATTTGTAAAATAATTATGTTTTTGTACGTAAATGTCCATACTCAGAAACTCTCTCTATTCCTGCCTCTACTCCCACTGCCCTGGTGCTGCCCTGGGTTGCATTAACCTCCTTCCTATCTGCCACCACCCACCACCCTTGTCCCGAAGAGCCACTTTACATGCTCCAGCCTCTAGCAGGATGAGTTTTTTAAACTGTAAATGGAACTGTGTCTTTCCCCTGCTTCAAAACCTCCCAGGAGTTTCCTGTAATAGAATAGATACCAAACTCCTGACTCTCGTCCATAAAGCCCCACAGCTCCAGATTCACTTCCCTTCACTCTCCTCTCAGGCCTGGCACAAGCCGGCAGTTGTGTGGCACCTCTTTCCTTCTGAGCCTGCCACATTGGCTCCTTGTTTTGCTTTATGGTTCAGAGAGGCCTTACTCTAATATCGCCCCATCCTCTCTCCCAGCCCCTTCTGTGTTTCCATGCAGTACTTGATATAATTTGTTGTGCTTAGCAAAGATTTGGAACCAACCTAAATGCCTTTCAATGATAGACTGGATAAAGAAAATGTGGCACATACACACCATGGAATACTATGCAGCCACAAAGAAGGATGAGTTCCTGTCCTTTGCCGGGACATGGATGAAACTGGAAACCATTATTCTCAGCAAACTGACACAAGAACAGAAAATGAAACACTGCAGATTCTCACTCATAAGTGGGTGATGAACAATGAGAGCACACAGACACAAGGAGGGGAGCATCACACACTGGGGCCTGGGGGCTGGGGGGCTTGGGCAGGGATAGCAGGAGATTGGGGGATTGGGGAGGAATAGCATTAGGAGAAATGCCTAATGTAGATGACGGGGCGATGGATGCAGCAAACCACCATGGCACATGTGTACCTGTGTAACAGACCTGCACATTCTGCACCTGTACCCCAGAACTTAAAGTATAATAAATAAATTTTAAAAAAATACTAATTCGTTGTGCTTTATGTATGTTTCTGTTTACTTTTTGGGTTTGGTTTTGGCCTGTCACTTTCACTATAATATACCTCTGTCAAGGGCAGGAGCCAAGGGTCTAGTTCACTGTTATCAACCCTGTGCCTAACACAATTCCTGGCACGTGGTAAGTGCTCCATACATCTTTGTTCAGTAGCTGAATGAATGGAGTGACCCCTGCTATAGTGGTATCCTGGACAGTTGGAGACCCCCAGATGCAAATTACCCCCAGACGCCCTGATGGACTCAACAAAGCTCCTGGGGCAGAAGTCGCATCTGCATGCCCTCTAGGTCCTCTGAGAGAAGGACAGACAGCCTCCATGGTGGCCAGGGAGAATGTGGGGGAGTCATAGCAGTCTAAACTAAGGGCACTCTCCTTTCATCCTGTCTGCTTTCTGATTCTGGGGCACAGACCAGAGATCCAGTAAAGCAGTAGCAAGCTGACTCAGAAGGCCATTGCAGGCCTGAAAGCTTCCACACAGCCTCATGTGGGAGGGATTACCAAACCCTAGTCTCTGATAAAAGAACTATCTTGGCTGTGGATCATCATTTGAATAAAAATCAAATGACTTAGCATCTGTCCAAAATGAAGGATGTTTTAATACTTTGTGTGTAAAAACACTGATATTTTGCTTCTTTTTTATTAAACAGATTTTATTATTTTTCAGAATCTTGTCAGCATAATCATTTTATGGGTGGATGAAATATTCAGCCCTGCTGCTGCAGGAGTTCTTTCACAGCAATTACCTTGTGGCACTTTTGCTGTAATTAGGTTTTCGCCTAGGATTTTTCCCTGGGTCTGGATAATAAATGAAATATGACCAGAATTTAAATTTGTCAATTACAAGCAAGCGTAGTGCGTAAACACACAACAGAGCCATGAATTCCAAACCACAGGCTGTTGCTGGGGGGCAGATGCTCAGAAAATTAAAATGGAAATAAAACTACTGACTGAAAAACGAAAAGTGGCCCCCAAAGAAAGCAAATCTCCCCTAACACTCATGCATGATTCTACCCAACTGTGCGAGCTCTTGACTACAAATTCTTAAGCGTGAAACTGACAACTCAAGGAGCGAGCAGGGATTTGCATCTATGCAGGGCTGTAATCTCCTGCCTTATGAAATCCTATTTCTTGAGGCCAGATCAAATGGTTTTGGGGCATAGTGGACCAGGGCTCCATGGTGGTGATGTTCTCTCCAAGTGTATCAAGGACTGACAGATTTGGGCACAGGATCCTCTATCTTTCAGCAGCTGCTGTTTTCGCTGACCTGACTTCAATAATTGCTCCTGTGGGGCCCTCTGCCGACCATCTTTTGCAGAAAGGGAACTCTTAGGGGTCTGGACTGTTGGAGACTTTGACAAATCATCTGTTTCATTAAAACAACCACCAAACAAAAACATGTTTCTTGAACTTTCATGTATAAGAAGCCCCAGACAAGGGAAAAGGAAGTCACAATTTTATAAACTTCCCCAGTGCCATGCGTTTAATAGGCATACAACAAACCTTAATTGAGCAGCTCTTGTTTATTAGATACTATGCTAAGTTTGAGGCATACAGTGGTGAGCCATGGAGCTCATGGTCTGGTGAAGGGGACAGACTGGAATCCACACATCACACAAATGCATATTACATGACGATTCGAGTAGACACTATCAAGGAAGGAAGGATGTCCCAGTGGGGAAGGTGACATGGCTGGGACAGCTTTCAGGGAGGGCGTCCCTGGAAAGGGAACATTCGGGCTGAGATGAGAAGGAAAGAAGAGCTTGCCAGGCAGAGGGAACAGCATGTTTCAGGCCCTTGCGTCAGGAGGCATCCTGGCAGATGGGAGAGCTTGCAAAAAGGTCAGCAAGGCTGGGGTGCAGGGAGCAAGGGGGAACCCAGGGCGAGATGAGGCTGGAGAGGGAGCTGGGGCACAACCCCAGGGGCTGTGTAGAGGGTTGTGTTCTCTCTCCTGACACCCGTAGGAAGCCACCAAAGTATGTTAAAGCAGGTGGCGAATGGGAATGGTATTGGGTGATATGCTCATATTTGGGGTTTAAAAAGGTGACCCTTGCTTCACAATGGAGAACAGATTGGAAGGGGAGAAGAATAGACACAAGAAGTCCAGTTGGGAGTGTCCTGAAGTCGTCCATGGGGAAGATGATTGGGCCTTGTTTAACATGTTGGCAAAAGAGATAGAAATGACATTAGAGAAATGTTTAGAAGTAGAATCAGCATGGTCTCCGTGATGATTGAAACCTGGTGATGGAAGAATGGAATGCTAAGCATGGCCCATATGATCGCATTTAATTGTTAGGGCCTTGGAAACAATTCTTATTGCCATTGTATGCCTGAGGAAATCGACACTCAGAGAGGCTCGGGTTGGACTCCAGATTATCCAGCTGGGAAATGACTGAGCCTTATTATGCCTTATAAAACAAAAGTATCTGAGACAGATCTCAATCAGTTCAGAGGTTTATTTTGCCAAGGTTGAGGATGCAACTGGGAAAAAGCGACACAAGCCACTGTCGGATCTGTGGCACTATTTTTTCCAAAGAGAATTTTGAGGGCTTTGATATTTAAAGGGGAAAGTGGGTAGTATGAGAAAGAGGAAAGAAAAAATAGAGGGAGGATATAGTCACATTCTTGTGGATCCACATGTTGCAGTGAAAATAAGAGGGTAGAGGGAATAATCAATTACATGGTTGTCTCATGCTCAGTAAACCTTCACTTTACATAAGATAAAGTGAACGTAGAGTAGAGGAAGCAGTCACATGCACATTTGTCTTGGGGTGGGGAGTGGGAACAATTTCTAGTCTTCTGTTGTCCCATACCCATGAAGAGAAGCCGTTAATTTATATTGTCAGGGTGAGGAAGCCCTCCTGTGGAGATATGCAACCTTCTACCTGTAGCTATCAGTTTAGGAACAAAAGCAAAGGCAGAGGTTTTTTTTATTGTTGTTCATGACACAGCTTCCAGGATCTCTTTCACTTTGGCACAGTGAATTTGGAGTCCCAAGATCTTATTTTCGTTTCACAGCCTTCTATTCCTCCATATTGTTTCTAGGGTTGCATAGGACATTTGCTTAGAAACTCTTCTCCCTACATCTTTTCATCTATCCCCTCCATTCTTGAGAACACCCTGAAAAGTTTGCCATGTTTGTTTTCCAATCTGTCTCTCCCACTAGACTGAGCCTATTGAGGCCCGTAGTTAGGTCTTGTTTGCCTCTGTTCTGCAAATGCTTAGTTCGGTGCCTGCCTCACAATGAGCCAGAGATCATTTGCTGAGTGATTGAGAAACTTTCACGAGTCCCCTACAGAAGACAGACAGAGGGAAAATTACGTTTAAATTTTCCTCACTGGTCTAATTCTCTCTTGACCACAGTTTGGGGATTTTGGTTCGAATGCTCAAAAAGGACTTTTAAAAAGGAACTGGAAATTTCTAGAAGCCTAGTGTGGCTAAAAAAGAACTCAGGCTTTAGAATCATGAAGCTCTGGATTTAAATCCTAACTCCTCAATTAATGAGCTGTGCATCCTAGAGTTACTTATTTTCTGCAACTCTTCAGTGTCCTCATGCATAAAATGAGGATAATTTGAGTAGCTGTATTTATCTAATAGGGCTGTTGGGAAGATTGCATTTAATCTGTGCAAAGGGCTTGGTACATTAATATGTACCAAAAACATTCCCTGTTTTTGCAGAAAAGAAGGATAAGAATGCTTATGGCTAGCCAAGGAAGTCGACAGGGCTGGGAATTTGTCTCCACTTGGCCTTAAAATTCCCCTCACTTACTGACTCCTCTTCTTGTGGTTTATTCTGGAATGAGGAAAGAGGAAGTTGGCTCTCTGGGGGTCCTCAACAAGCTGACAGATGTCCCCTTAGACAGCTTTCAACAGAGAGCTCTTTATTATTATTCTTCTTCATGATTTACAGTGTGTGTCTATAAGCCTCTGGGCACAATCATGGAGCAGGAATGGAACTAATAAATTGGATCTGTTTCCAGCTTAATTCATGGCTCTGACGAAATTAGAAATGGAGGCAGGTGGAAGAGCCCAAACACACAAAGTGTCCCTAAGCCTAGATTCTCAGGTGCACAAGGCTGCAGGCAGAACACTCCACGGCCAGAACTGCAGCTGGTTCAAGACAGATCATGCAGATGGAGCACAGGAGTCTGAGGACACCCCAGAAAGCCACAAATCCTTCTATTCCAAAACTGTTTGATGTAAGGATCCAGGCCTCTGGAATTATATATGCATGGGTTTAGATCCCAGCTGCACTGCCTATTTCTATGAGCTTGAGCAAGTAGTGAAGATCACACAGATGGTTATTTGCAGAACTGGATTCAGATGCAAGTCTGATCCTAAGCCTGTGGTTTTTAACCATTATATGGATTATATTGTTTATGAACATAGTTTGTCATATTATGATTGCACAACTGTGAATTAATTCCTTGAAATGAATGCATTCTATTCAAAAGGAACTCAAGAAATACATGCTGAAAGTTTTGCTTAGGTTGTTTTCCTGCTGCTATTCCCTTGCTCCCTCAATTCCCACCCCCAAAACAATTATATTGATCACTGGGGAAAGCATTTTAGAGAAATACATCTTAAGATCTTCATGAATTACCAAATTTACAATGTAAAGACAAATATCCTGGCTATCTCTCAAATTGTTTCTTTTCTTTTCCTTTTTTTTTTTTTTTTTTGAGATGAAGTTTCACTCTTGTTGCCCAGGCAAGGGTACAGTGGCACAATCTTGGGTCACTGCAACCTCCGCCCCCTGGGTTTGAGCCATTTTCCTGCCTCAGCCTCCCAAGCAGCTGGGATTACAGGCATGCACCACCACGTCCAGCTAATTTTTGATTTTTTTTTTTTTTTTTTTTAGTAGAAATGGGATTTCTCCATGTTGGTCAGGCTAGTCTCAACCTCCTGACTTCAGGTGATCCGCCCATCTCGGCCTCCCAAAATGCTGGGATTACAGGTGTGAGCCACTGTGCCTGGCCCAAATCTTATTTTCTTCCAAGTCATGAGCTCCCCGACCAAACTCTGACATCATGCATTAACTGCTGCCTGTTCTTTTCCATTATCCTAGACCCACTTGTCACAAGCTAATAGGATATTGATTTCCCTAGTTGCCGCATAGGTCCTGCAGGGTCAAGCGGTGGTGAAATGGGAGAGTGGGCAGTGGTATTACTCCCTCCCTTCCTCCATCCCAAGGGCAGCAGGATCCAAATTCTCCCATCAGCCAGGTGCCAGCTGGCCATGACACTCATTAATCATCGGGGTGCTTTCCTGTAGTCAAAGCCAGCAAATGCCAGGAGCCTGCCACAATGTTGCAAATCCCCAATGGGATTTCCTCCGCCAAGGCCAGGCCCAGTTCTTGTTGAGTCACAAGCACCCTCTTCACATTTCCAGGTTTATATTTTATCATACTCAATTTAGTATTATTACATATTTTTGAGATGGAGTCTCACTCTGTCACCCAGGCTGGAGTGCCATCATGGCCCACTGCAGTCTCAACCTCCTGGGTTCAAGTGATCCTCCGGCCCCATCCTCCTGAGTAACTGGGACCACAGGTGTGCACCACCATGCCCAGCTAATTTTTTTAGATTTTAAACTTTTATAGAGATGAGATCTTCCCATGTTGCCCAGAATGGTCAGTTTGTTACTTTTAATGGAAATTTCTCCTAGTTACAAACCCAAAACCATCATGGAAGACTCAGAAAAGCACTCAAAAAGAAAAACAAAAACATCACCTGTAATCCTTCCACTCAAGGAATGTAACTGCTAACATTTTAGTTCAAAACCTTCAGTCATTTTTTCCTTTTTTTTGTACAGCTTTTGAAAAGGGATTTTTTTTCTCCAAATGTTCTTAGGTTTAAGAAAAGGGGAAAAAAGTCCTTATGTTATCCTTCCCAGGAAGAACTCTAGTAATCCCTATTATGTAAACTCTTTCAAAGAAACAGTCTGTTCAATACGGTTGCTAAGTCATTTGTTGCCATAGCAATGCTTGGCCCTGGAGCGCCATAAACAACCATCCAGACTCTAGCCTCCAAATACAAGGCACCATTATCTCCCTCAGAGCTCTTCAGGGGAGCTCATTTTGCCAAAGCTATTCATTTAAATTAGCAACTCCCTTCTTAATCACTTGAATTGCTTGTGCTTCACACCCAGTCGCACTAGGGGGCTAAAAAAGCAGTTAGGGCGATAAATTGGGATGCGGAGACTTGGGGTCAGCACGTCTTTGGTTGGACAGATCTTTCCTTCTGGTGCTCTTTCTCTGCGGCTCTCACAGTCTGCCATCTTGGATGCTGGTCACCCAGGGCAAAGCAAGATTAGGCTAGGGGCTTCTGGGTGCAATGCCATTATAGTGAAAATTCTGGCAACACCATATTTAACCAACCCCAGGTAACTTTTTTGAATTAAAAGCACTAAAAAAATCAGAGAACATTCTGGAAAGCTCTTTGTAATGTTATATTACAGCTGCAGAATATTGGAGCTGAAGGAAGATGTTCTAAGTGCTCAATATGTATTATTTAATTCGATTCTGGAAACGACCTTATGGGTTCAGGCAGCATTTTCTCTTGGTTTTATAGATGAAGAAGTGGGGGTTTAGAGAGATTAAGTGATTTGCCCAGGGTCCCTGACCAGAAAGTGGTAGAGCCAGTTGGTTTCAAGCCTATGCCATGTACTTCACTCAGAGCCTGTTTTCTTGACCTTTATGTTACATTGCCTTGCAGGAAATAAATAGACATGTGTGGAGCTCTGATTCTTTGCACAAAATACAAGGGATTTAACACTCATTGTCTAAATGCTGTGATTGGTCTGGATAGACATTATCAACCTACCTTGGCAGGTAGGGGAGCTGAAACCCAGGGATGTGGTGTGCCCCAGGTTGGCCAGTCAGCTGTGGTATAGAGGATTTGAGCTCACATCCCTGCTTCGAAGTACTTCCTCCTCTACTCAGCATAGTTTGGTACCTGGAAATCACTAAGCCTAATGCTCTCTTTTTACAAATCTGTTACTTAACCAGGAAATGAGGCCTGAAATTAGGCCTCTGACATGAGGAAACTGAGGCCTGAAAATATTAAATGGCTTGCCCAAGGTCATCTGTCAAGGGCTAGAGCATACCTCCCTGCACCCTGACAAGGAAGATGGAAGAGAGTTCATTTGTGCTAAGCTGTTCTGGTATGCAAATGGCCCCTTTTCATTCAGCCAAGTCCCAGGGGTGTCTGCAAAAGCAACTGCACTTGAAGAGTGTCTGTTTAATGTGAGATGACAGTGGAATCTTCAACCACTTCTGCTGTGAACTGGTCCATCTCATCTCCCTAACCTGGCTTCGTCAAGCTGTGTATGCAGAGAAATCCACGCTGGAAGTGTAGCATCTGGTGGATAGCCCGGGGGAAGAACCACATCTCTATCGTTTGGTTTCCATTTGTTACTCCTGCTCCCTCCCTGCTGATGGCTGTGGCTGCTGTCGAACAGCCCTCCGGTGTCCTCTTGTTACAGCTTCTGGGAACTGCTTCCTCCCTGTTCCCATTTCAGGCCTAGGGACAGCAGTGGTGCCCTACCGTTTTTAGCCTTGGGGTTGGGGGGGACTTCTCCGTAACTTTCTACTTTATACAGTCTTGCCCACACCATCGTAAATTGCCTCTTTAATGAATTACCCAATTTGAGTGTGCTCTCTGTTTCCTGCTGGGACTCTGACCAAGTCACTCCTCTAGTATTCCCTGATTCATCACCCCATTTATTTTCTTCCCAATACTTACCACAATCAGGAAGTGTTTCATTTATTATATATTTGTTTGTTATTGCCTTTCTGTCTTCCAGAATGTAAGCTTCAAGAGGATCTGGAAGCTCACAGGTTGATTATCAAACATTTTCCTCTAAAGTCCGGATGGCCACATTCACAACCCAGCTGTGACAATTTGCTGCAAAGCCTGTGAAATGACTCGTTGCATCTGAATGGAAGGTTGGGGGCTGCCTCAACGGAACAGTTCCTTCCAAGGCGCTTTTCAGGGTGAGAGCAAAAGTTGTATTTCAGCTCTATTTCCTTGGGCCCTGGATGCCTTTTCTTTTTCTGGGATTTTCCTGGATAATTTCCCCTGCAACGATGATGACGGTCAGGACCACAGTGAGCATCTTGCTGAGCTCACATTCATTTCAGCCAAGAATTTGCATCCACCTAGGGTGTGGGCTGGATGGTGCTGCGACCTTCCAGGAAGGGGAACCCATCTCAGATGGATGCTTTCTACCTGCCTGGGCATTTTTTGAGGAATTAAGTGAAATTTCCATTTGCCTGATAAAAGCAACAAAAACTCACCCACAAGTTCATCCAAATAATTTGTTAAAGGCTATTTAGGAGGAGCTATGGGCTCCATTTATTTTATTGACCCTTCTCTACCATCTCCTTCCTTTTTCTCCTCTTCCCTTTCCTTCTTTATTTTTCTCTCTCTCTCTTTCTTTTTTTTTTTTTCTGTTTGGAATAGGTGTGCTGAGGTTGGCAATCAGATGGGCAAAATAGAGCAATTTTTGCAGGTGGAACAGCCGTTGGCTGCTCTTTTAACACTCACAAGAGAGCAATGATCCTGGCAGGTGCTTTTGACATTTAGGGCCTGCTTGGTGCAGTTCTTACTGCTCAGCTCTTCATCATAGCTGAAAAAGCCCTCCACGACACAGCCTGCTTGCCAGCCTCTCTCTCCCACCTCTCCAGCCTACCCAGCCCACTATCTGCTGGTCCCCAAACACACCAACTTGCCTCACGTGGCTCTGCTTTGCCCTTCAATGCCCTTCTTGCCTGATCTTTCCCCCTTGTCTCCTGGCTGAATGTCACTTATTCTTTCAGACACAGATACAGTCAGTGGCTCACTGAGGGTCTCAAGCACTTGACTCTCAAAGTGTGGTCCTTGGCAGGTGCCAGTTTGCAAACTCTCTCCACAATGAAAGAAGTAAAGTAATAGCAATTTGACAGTGATTTTTATGACTGTGGAATCTAGTAATCATAAATTTGGGCTATTATTTCATATGTTCTGTTTTATTCATTTTATTTTTATATGAATTAACATTTTATTTATTTTACAAAATGGCTGGTATGTGTGGGGACAGAGAAACAAAATAAAAATTTGGCGTATTATAGTTATACAAAAATCAGTATATCAAAGGGATACTGCACTCCTCGTTTATTGCAGTACTTATTCACATTAGCAAAGACATGAAATCACATATTAATCAACAGATGATTAGATAAAGAAAATGCGGTATATTTTTTAATGGAATACTATTTGGCCATAAAAAAGAATGAAATCATGTAATTTGCAGCAATATAGATGGGACTGGAGGTCATTATGTTAAGTGAAATAAGCCAGGCACAAAAAGACAAATATTGCATGTTCTCACTTGTGTATAATAGCTTAAAAAGTTGATCTCTGGTCAGGAGCAGTGGCTCATGCCTGTAATCCCAGCACTTTGGGAGGCTGAGGCGGGAGGATCATGAGGTCAGGAGATCGAGACCATCCTGGCCAACGTGGTGCAACCCCATCTCTACTAAAAATACAAAAAAATTACCTGGGCCTGGTGGCACAGGCCTGTAGTCCCAGCTACTTGGGAGGCTGAGGCAGGAGAATTGCTTGAACCCTGGAGGCGGAGGTTGCAGTGAGCTGAGATCGCACCACTACACTCCAACCTGGCACCTGGCAACAGAGAGAGACGTTGTCTCAGAAAAAAAAGAAAAGTTGATCTTGGAGGTACAGAATAGAAAAACAGTTACCAGAGAACTATCCTGAGAAATATTTGGGTGTAAGTGTGGGGATGAAGAGAGGTTGGTTACTGGGTAGAAACATATAGTTAGATAGATGGGGTAAGTTATAATATTTGACAGTAGAGTAGGGTGACTATAGTTAACAGCAGTGTATTGCACACTTCAAAGTAGCTGGATGAGAGGACTTGGATTGTTCCCAACACATAGAAATGATAAATGCTTCTGGTGACAGATATCCTAAATACTCTAGCTTGATCACTGCACATTCTATGCATGTAACAAAATATCACATATCCCGTGTCAATATGTACAAATATTATGCATCCATTTTTAAAAAGCAGAGTTTGTGCTTCCCCACAGCTGGTTTAGGACTATAGTTAGGACTCCAAGACTATAGCTCCAAATTCTTCGCTTTGCTTGATTGCCCATGACCACTGCCCGGCTTCACTTTCCTCCCCGTCTCTCCTTTGCACAGCCTCCCTGCTCCCAACAGCTCCCTGACTAGAAACTTCATGGCTGCTATCCCTTCTGCTGGGCACCTCTTCCATCCTTTCTCTGTTTAGAGAGAAAGTGTTCTCCGCCTTCTAGTTTCTTGTGGTAGGAACTGCGTTAAGTACTGAACAGAAATCTATGGACTGACACTTCAAAGTTTGGAACCCTGAATACTCGTTTTGTCTTCGGCTGGTTTTTGGACTGTGGGCTCGAATACAACTTGCTCAGCCCGGTCCTCCAAACAGGCCCTCATCTGATTTTAAGGCATTCCTTGCATTCCTGCAGCACCCTGCTATACCTTTCTGCTCAGCACTTGGGCCCAATCTGGGAGGTTGCTGGGAGTTCCGCTGTTGAATGCTGGACCCCCTTATCCTTCTGATTATAGGCTTTATGAAGACAGGTGTCATTATACCAGCTTGGTCATTTCCATCTCCCTGGTTGCCATATCTAACTCATAGTAGGTGCTCAATAAATAGGTTTTAGGCTCCTTTGATGACCTAGGAAATGAGTGAATGACAAAACTCAAAAACAAACAACTTTTTTACTGAATTACCTGACTGCCCCTATGCAGAGTTGCTTATTTCATCTTCTTGACTCCCTCTGGGGCCTCAATAAACCTTTTTTTAAAAAAATAGAATTTCTTCCAATATGTTATCTTAAAAAGTGTGGTTTCGCTATCAAAAAGAGCTGCATTTAAATTCCAGTTGCTCTACCAACCAGCTGTGTAACCTTAGGCAAGTGATTTGAACCCTCTGAGCCTCAGTTTTTCTCACCTGTAAAATGGACACATAAAAACCTACCTCCCAGGGTTGTTGGAGAATGAGATGAAATCACCCTATTATAAACACCAGGCATAGTGGCACAGACCAGATGTTCAATCAACGTTAGTTTTTTTCTCCTCTTGTTCTCCCTCCTTCCTCTGTTATGACTTTACAAAGGCAAAGGCAACGCCTCATTCATCCTTGTGCCTCTAGAGCCTGATATGCAGCAGGTGCTCAATACAAGTGTGTTGTGTTTATTCAATAAAAGTAATTGTGCCAAGAGATCAATGTTTCTAGTTTTTTAATCCATAAAATAGATATAATAATTTTTATTGTTGAGATATTTGAATAAAACAATGCATATAAGTGATTGGCACAATACCTGGCTTGCTAATTTCTAATTGTTGTTATTATTAGTAATAAGAATATATCAAATGGTATCCCCAAATTCTCAACACCAAGTTCATTTGAAATAAATTGAACAAACAAAATCAATGGAGAGTGACCCAGGTGGACTTCTTTCCAGAGGTGTAGCGAAGGGGTGTAAATCCAATATTGACACAGCTCAGATAATACATAAAGCAAATCTGGATGATCTGGATTTGCTGGATGCCACTCTGTAGTCAGGAGTGACAGCAGGGGACGCTGTTTCCTTAATAAAGAGACAGCCAACTTGCATTTGAGAGCTTAGTTCACTTGGAAGCTTGAAGGGCAGTAAGTTTCTTGTGGCAGGAATTGTGCAAGAACGAACAGAAATCTATTGACTAATACTCCAAAGTTTGAAACCCGGAATATTCTTTTTGTCTTTGGCTGGCTTTTGGACTGTGGGCTAGTCACTTGCCCTCTCTTGCATTACTAGCATAAAGGGAAGTCATCCATCTTTATGGATGAGAGGAGAGAAGTAGAGAACTAGAACCCTAATACCTCAAAGGACCCTTCGACTGCATTTGAATTTTACTTCTCTCACCGGACTATACTGAGGAGGAGGGAGGAAGGTGAGGAGGAGGAGCGCTGAGGCTGCTCAGTAGGTATTAGTGTTGGTGTTATTATTATTTTGCTGTTTTTGTTGTTACTTTGGCATCTTAAGGAAGTTGTATTTGCCTCACACTGCTACACTCTGTATATTAAACTGATGGAAATAGAGCTGTCTTTACTGCCACAGAGAAATGTGTTGTCTCAAATATTTTATTGAGACACTCAGACTTCTGTGTCTACATTTCATTTTCTCATTATTGATAGAGTTACAGGTAAACGTTCCTTTATTATGAAAAAAAAAAAAACCCTCCAGCTAAACAATGGTGATTAATAGCCCCATAACTGGGCATGCTGTGGGGCATGGGATAGAGGCCGGGAGAGCTGGATGAACTAAAGGAGGCCCAGCCCATCTAAAGATGGCCACCACCCTTCAGCTTGGGTCAATTGTTGCATGGGAGATTCAGGCTCTATGTTGCTGTATTTTCCAATTTTTCAAAAAATTTAGACATTCAGATGTTAAAGTCTCCTGCACTTTATTTTTTAAATTTTAGTGTTGGGTCAATTAAAACACACACACTAACAGGCCAAAGACTACGTCAGCCCATGGACCATCAATTTTCTTGTAACTCTGGCTTACTTGAAAATCCATCCTTAGTGTGAGAATCAAAGATTATCTCTAATTGTTCATTGCCTAATTGCCTGGACTCCTGTTACACTCAGCTTCTCATTCCTCTCAAGTATTCTAAGCTTTTCACCTCTCCAGAACCTGTAACTAGACCACTCTTCCTTTCCTATCTTGACAAATACGTATGCTCATCCTTCAAGGCCCATTCGAATATTTCCTGCCCTCCTCTTCCAGAAGAATTATTCAAATGCTCACCTCCCATATTCCTTTTATCCAGTGATGACGTTGGCTGGTTCTTGAGAATAATAAGCAACAGCTGCCAATACTGTTCTGTAGCCTGTCTCCTCTTGATTTCATTTGGAAAGATTCTTACTCTTACCAAGTAAAATCTTAGGCAGTGAATTATGTATTACATTTAAAAAGCTTTATTATGGAAAACTTTCAAATATACTAAAAACTAGAAAGATCAGTGTGATGAATCCACATAAACCATCACACAGCTTCAATAATTATCAACTCATGACCAATCTTGTTTCATTTATATCTTCCCCAACTCCCTCATCGAAATTATTTTGAAACAAATTTCAGATATCATATATTTTTATCTGTAAATATTTCAATACATCTCTCTAAAATATAAAACTCTTATTTTATTGCATAAAATTTTAAAATTTATACCAAAGTATATAGACTACTGAAATGATCCTCCATCTACTCATTACCTGACTTAAACAATGATCACTTTATGGGAAATTCTATTTTACCTATGTTCCATTCTTCTCTTTTATAGATTATTTTGAAACAAATTCTAGACATTTCAGTTCATCTGTAAATATCTTTATGTGTCCCAGAAGATAAGGATTCTGAAAATTAAATAATTCACATGCAAAATAATAAAATTGAAACCCCTACCTCACACCATATACAAAAATTAGCTCAAAATGGATTAACAACACAAACGTAAAAGCTAATACTATTAAATGAAAGAAAACATTTGGGTAAATCTCCATCACCTTGGCTTTGGGAATGACTTATAGATATGACATCAAAAGTGTGAGCAAAAAAGAAAAGTAGATACATTGATGAATGAAAAATGTTTAAGCATCAGATATCTTCAAGAAAGTGAAAAGACAACTTACAGAATGGGAGACAATATTTGCAAATCCTATATCTAATAAGAGTCTTGCACATAGAATATATAAAGAACTCAAACTCAATAATAAAAAGACAATCAACCCAATTTTAAGAATGGGCAAAGAACTTAAATCAACATTTATCCAAAGAAGATACAAGAATGGCCAACAAACACATGAAAAGGTACTCAATGTTATTAATTATTAGGGAAATACAAATCAAAACCACACTGAGATACCACTTCTTACACACTAGGATGGTTACAGTAAGAAAAATGGAAATCTGTGCACACTGCTAATGGGAATGGAAATGGAACAGCTACTGAGGAAAGCAGTTTGGTGGTTCCTTAGAAAGTTAAATGTAGAATTATGGAGCAATTCTACATCCAGGTTTATATCCAAAACAATGGAAAACAGGTACTCAAGTACATATACATACATATTCATATTCGTAATAGCATTATTCACAATAGCTAAAAGATGGGAGCAACTCATATGTTCATCAACAAACGAATGGATAAGCCAATTGTGGCATGTACATACAATGGAATATTCAGTCATGAAGAAAAGTGAAGTACTGAGACATGCTACAAGATAGATAAATCTCAAAAATGTGCTAAATGAAAGGAACCAGGAACAAAGGTTGTATGCTGTATGATCCACTCAGATGAAATATTCAAAATAGGTAAATCCGTAGAGACAGAATGCAGTTTGGTGCTTGCCAGCAGAAGTAGGGAGGTGAATAGGGATCAACTGCTTAAGGGATATGGGGCTTTTTTTAAAAATATTTCAATAGCTTTGAGGATAGAAGTGTTTTGTTTTTGTTGTTGTTGTTGTTGTTGTTACATGGATGAATTATATAGTGGTAAATTCTGAGATTTTAGCGCACCTGTTACCCAAGTAGTATACATTGTACCTTAAGTCTTCCTTTTAAGGTGATGAAAATGTTTTAAAACTAGATAAAGGTGATGATTGCATGTCATTATGAATGTACTAAATGCCAAAGAATTGTTTATTTTTAAATGATTAAGCTTATGTTTTGTGAGTTTCATCTCAATTAAAATTTAAAAAGCCAATATCATTTTCACATCTAAAAAATTAAGAGTAATTTCTTTAATATTAAATATCCAGTCAGTATTCAAATTTCCATGTCTTTTTTCTTAAAACAAAAACAAAACAAAAAAAAAAAACCCAGATTGCTTCAATTAGTATCCAAATAAGATATATATATTCTGAATGGTATATATATATATATATAGTCCCTCTTAACCTATAAAAATTTCCTCCTAGCTTTTTCTCTTCCAATCTTTTTTAATTGAAGAAACTGAGTCAAATGTCTTGCACTGGGCAAATGTCTTGTACATTCTTCTTCTTCTTTTTTTTTTTTAAGACAGGCTCTCACTCTGCTGCCTAAGCTGGACTGCAGTGGCTCAGTCATGGTTCATTGCAGCCTCAAATTCCTGGGCTCAAGCCATCCTCCCGCCTCAGCCTCCTGAGTAACTGGGTCTACAGATGTGTGCCACCGTGTCTGGCATAGAGTCTTAATTTTTCTCCCTGTATCTGTGAGGTGTTGTTTGACATAATTCTTTATTTCTTGCATTTTCTGTAATTTGACAATTAGATCTAGAAGCTTGACAAGAGTCTGTGTTTTGTTCTTTTGAAGAGAAAGTCTACTTCATAGGCACCAACTGTCTCTCTATGGTGACATGAACAGACATGGATGATCATTGATTAAATCCATTAATTCATTAGCTGTGTACAAAATGGTGATATTCTACCATTCCCTGTGCTTTTATTAGCTGGGATCCTCCCATACAGAGCAGCATCTCCTATTTAACTGTTTGATTACGCAGAGGGGCAGTTTACATGGAAAGAGCAGAATAAATGCTTGATTTTTCCCTCTTTATTAACTATAACAGATTTGAAAATAATAAGCTGGGTCCCTAGAATCTTCCAAAAGATTCATCTTTTAGTATCATTTGTAAACTCATGGATCCGAGCCCGGTTGTTATTTTTCAATTCTTTGTAGTTATTATCTTTACTGAGGCTCATGTTGCCCTATTTTTGGTCAATAGGAGTCTCTCCAGGCTGTCTTCTGAGTCTTTTGTCACAGCTCTGGTGGCCTTGGTGATTCCTTTGCTGTCTGGTTTGTTTTAGTGGTTAATGGCATTTAGAGGCTGCAATCTGCAAGGGCTTGTTTTAAAAAGAGAACCTTACTATCATCATCATATGTAAAAATTGAACAAACATCCCTTAATATATGTATCCCATTTAAAGTAAATTCCTTCAATGTAATATTTGCAAAGCACTTTCATATAACTTGGTTTTCACACTCTAGTCTCATAATCTAATCTTTAGAATCTATTATGTGAAGCAATAATACTAAAAATATGTGCCACTCGCCATGCGAGGGGCTTTACTCGCATGGTTAGTGCACTGAATACTTACTATACATCAGAACTGGGGAAATATTACTCCTACCTTGTCTATTCTATAGGCAGGGAAACTGAGGCCCAGAAACATGAAATCACTCGCTTATGAATAGAAGCTTTTGCAGAATGATGTAAGTTACCTAATTCTAGGCCACTTTCTTTTTATTCTGCAATACAAGAGGGATGGCACATATGTGAGAGGCAACTAAGAAATACACATAGGTTTTGAAATTTGTAAAGCATCATGTAAATGCATGGTATTTGTTGCTGTTTATTATTTTGAGTACTGCTACCATAGTCTATATTTGAACAACTTCTCATAAAATCAAGTAGCTTTGGCGCAAATGTAACCGGTTTACCTTTTAAAAAGTATCATTGTTGCTAGAAATAATACAATCTCACCTTCTACCTTAGAGAAAAACCCGGATTTATTTTTGTCTTTTTTTATAGACGACTTGAAAGTCAAGGAATCTTAGTGGAATCAATTTTTGAGATTTGTCAGAGAGGGTTGAAAACTGTTTATCAAATTCTCATTGATTTCTTCCCCGCAGGAATTGCCGACGACACAAGCAGAATAAAAAGGATTTTCTTTCTGCTTCCTTCTTGCCCTTCTGAACATATACTTTTGAAACAAAAATACAGAAATAAATACACACATCGATGATCCCCAAGGCTCTGAAGGGGCAATCTATAATTTTCTCTCTTTTTGAGTTGGCCTCACGGCTCCATTATTTACTTTATTTAATAAACGCTTAACATGCTTTTCTCTTCTACTCACTTTACAAATGCTAACCCATTTAATTACCTTATAAAACCTCTGAGGTAGATACTCTCATTAGTCCTATTTTACAGATGATGAAACTGAGGCAAATAGAGGTAAAGTAATTTGCCAAGGTGATACAGCTAGCTAGTTGTGGCTCTGGGGTCTGAAATCTGTATGCCTGACCACTGCGCCACATTACCTCTTCATTCCTAGGCCTCTTCCAGGGATGCAGAGGTAATGTGGCATAGTGGGCAGGCACACAGATTTTTTTTTTTTCAAAAGGTAATTTCAAAACCCAAGAATTAACTTGCCTCATTCAATGTTTCCGACCAGATTTAGCAAAACATACCTGTCATATTCTGAACGCTAGGTAACCAGGAATTTGAAATGATATTCTTTATTTTTTCCCTCATCAAGTTTGATCTTGACAAAGGAAACAAAAATCTTATTTGTAGAGGTAGATTCTGTTTGAGGACCCTCAGATGCTGTGTTACATGAAACATCTGGCTGAAGAGTCAATTACACTTCGTGTGTTTAGCCAGGTTTCGAAGGCCGCAGCCCTCTGAACATCTGTGCTTGATTCTTTTGCTTTTTAAAATATGGCTTTAATAATTACAATAGCATAGCAAATCCTAATCATTATTGTAAACATTTATCCAGTGTTTACTAGGGTCAGTGACAGTGCTAAGAGTTCCATGGGTCTAATGTTTTATCCTCAAAATAACACCATGAGACCGCTTAGTGTAATAAATAAATAAAGCTTAGCTGTATTTTGCATAAGTGGAAACTGAAGCATAGAGAGGCCAAGTCACTTGCTTAAAGTCACAGAGAGCTGCACTTCCTGGGTTTGAAACTAGGTCTGTTTGACTCAGATCTGAATTAGTTTTCTAAACTGCCTGTCACATTACAGACTCAAAATTCTCATTCGTTGGACTTTCAAGTGGAAATTCAGTTTAAGTTCAATGTATGTGTTGCAGAAGCCAGGACAGAAATTCAGCTTAAGATGAATCACCACATTTGATTCATGTAATAAATGTAATATAATTAGTTCTGGTTCTGTCACTTACTTGCTGTATAACCTTGTGAAAGTTGCTTTGCCTCTCAGAGACCCAATGTCCTTGGCTGTAAAAGTGGGGCTTTTAATACCTTCCTCCTGGGATTGAAGGAGGTAACCTAGGTAAGGCATCCAGCTCAATGCTGGCGCATGGAAGTGAGCAGTCAATGATAGTTCCATTTCCTCTTGCAAATACTGACTAGCTTCTCAGCAATAAGGCCTCCATTTCTCTTATCAGTGTCCCTTTCATAGAGAATTCTCAAAAGGGAAATACACACTTTGTGAACATTAACTCCAGGAGCAAAACCCTTACAGGAGGTGCTATCCTGTGAGAAGTTCTGCACATCCAAAGATGATAGCTCTTTAAAGGGAAAATTGGAAAGTTCACCCTCCTTGTAGATGTTTTTACCAAGTGTATTTTGGAATAATCTTTTCTCTGTTGGTCAAACAAACTGCCCTTGTAGATGTGGTGGGTGTGGTGGACGTTCAGGGAGTGGGGTGTTGGTGTGCTCAGGGTGGCCGTGATTCATTGTTGATTGAAATTAGACTCTGGGCATCCATGTGACCTTTGTGTCATCATGGAAACTCTGATGAGAGTGACTACCCAAAACAGAGCTCTCCAGGGCTCAGCACCTTCCCTCCTGGAATGTGTCCCAAGGTCTTTCCAGGGCCAGTCAGGCCTCTGCTCAGTGTCACCTCTCCAATGAAGCCTTCCCTGGGCTCTGCATCTAATGTTGACTTCCCTGTTTTAATGTCTTCTTAGCACTCTCTGGCCTGGCCTATCTGTTTATCTGATTATTTTCTGTTTCCTTCACTATCTGTAAGCCCCAGATAGTTTAGGGAAGATGCCTGTGTTACTCTCCACTGAACGCCCAGCCTAAGTCATGGTGGTCATCAATTTCATTGGTCACCAATATCTGTTGCTTCAATAAGTGAGTCTTCTTCACCCTGTGATAATGAAACCCAGTGAAGACTTTGAGCGTCATCATGACTTGGAGGGTGCTTTGTGAGAGCTCAAGAGTGTGTCTGTGGAGGATGCGTTAGGACTGAGTTAGGGGGGTCATGACATTTGATCCCTGAAGCAAGAAGACAGCTTCCACTTTAGGATAGGGTTTCCTCTTTCCTTCTTTGATTGCAGCTGGTTGTCATGATCCCTCCAGTCCATCCTGGGTGCAAAAACCCTGGGGATTGCCAAAGGCTCCTTTCTGAACGGTCTTTTCAAACATGAGGGACATTCCCTGTCCAATTGAGCTGCAGGAAAAAACAAATAGAGATTTGCGGATGGAAAATGAGATTACTGATGTAGTTGCTGAAATTTATAAAACTCACCCAGTGACAGGCAGTGTGGTGGTCTGTAAAGGGGATAACCATGATACCTTCAAGCTCTCCTTTTATACCTCACAGCAGGTGGAGTCAGGACCTAGGTTCGAATCCAGTCAAGCTATAAACATCTGTGTGACTTGGGCAGACGGTTTTCCTCTTTTAAGTATCAGTTTCCTCATCTGTAAAGTAGGAGTGATAAAACCTATCAAACCTTTGAGATGTCCCCATGACAGAGCACCCAGCATGGGTCATATAAGGGTTCCCTGATGTAAGCTTAAGCAGGACAGGATCGGGCTTGGGACTGAGGCTCTGGAACCACCCTCCAGGTGGCTAGGTGACCATGGATAAAGCACTTCACCCCTTTCAAGCCTTGGTTTTCTCACTTGTAAATTGGCCATAATAATAGCCAGGGTATATTTCCTAGGGCTATTGGGAGAACTAGTTAGAATATATTTTTCCCATAAAATGTCATTCAGGTAATTATGGCTGTTTAAAGCCTTATAAACTTAGATTTTGCCTTCGTAGACAGAAATGAAACCATTGCTGTGACTGGGTCTGATTCACACCCAAACCCCTACACAAAACAACAGATATATTCAAACAAATCCATGAAAACAATTGCTCTTGTAAGTTGTCGATATCCTGTGCAACAAAAGGGTTGGTTCCTATCTGCCAGATGGGAATAGTAATATAATGAAATATATCATACCCAAATCCCTACACAAAACAACAGGGTATACTGAGCATTTCGGGGAGTTGAGGGATATCTCCAAGAGAAAAGATGGAGTCGTCACCTCCCACGTGCTCTGATGCGTCTTCTCTTTAAGTTTTCCCTTTGCCCAAAGCAACGTGGACCATCCGTTTAATCAGCCTCCACCATAACTCCATTTAGTTCCTCAGGAAGCCAAGTCAGCAACTGCTCAAACACTGTGTCCCAAGATGTGCTGATGGAGTCTGGTCTGCCTCAGAGGGCCTCTCCCTTCGATTAAGCCTATATTATCTGGTTTGTTTGGTAACAGAGCTAGGCAGGTGCCATGTGGCTCAGAGAGGTGGCTGGAAGTGACCTTCCATTACTCAGTTCCACAGGTTTGTTTGCAAGAATACAGACACACAAGTGGCGGCTGACAATATGTGTTCCAACATCATATACGGGGCATATTTTGCTCAGAAACATACCCTGTTAGTTGTTGAAACCTTTTCTGCATTCCCTGAAACAAATGACACTATGGTGTATTTTCTTTTGGGGGGCAGTAAACTAGTCTTTTATGTTGACAATGATAATATTATATTCTACAATCTATTTGCATTTCTCTATTCTGTGGATTTTATTGCTTAGTATAAATCCCCAGGCTGAGGTGCATTAAGCTTCACTCAGGGAGAAACAACGCATTTTATCATAGGGCCGGACAGCTACATGCGCAAGATGCTACCTGCAGGGATTGGTTTTTGCCCAGATGTGCAGGAGAGATGCATAGAGAGGAAGAAATGCATACATGTGTGCAGGTTTTGGCATGTGCACAAGGAGCCTGGAGGATTTTCTTTGGGTCTACAGTCAAAATGGATTTCCAAGAGGAAGCTGTTTGAACACACACCTCTTCCCTGTGCTACATATGGTCCCGTCTCCGCCAGCCAGGTTTTCAGGAAAGTGATCAGCACTTGCTTCAGCTCTGGCTAGAACTCTTTGGCCAATGTGATGGGCAGAAAACTGGAATGGGGACAGAAAAGCACCTCGGAGGCTTGAAGAGTCAAGTCTCTCACCACCTTGCTGTAGGTTTTCTGAATACTTCTGAGTGTAGGAGCATTTTTTCTTAACAGGCAAGTCAGTAACTGCTAAGATAAACCGTAGCAGTAAGCTCAAGCCAGGGTTAATGTTTACTATTGATCGGCCACCAAGTGTTTGCTATGTGCCATGCATTGTGCTAAGCACTATCTCATTTAATATTCACAACAATCTTGTGAGGTAGGTGCTACTGTTATCTCCATTTTACAGATGGGGAAACTGAGGCATAAGTTTCTACAGCTGGTAACTTGTGGAATAGGAATTCAACTACTGAAGAGTCTGGCTGTAGTTTTTTGTGGCAGGAGAAAATAGGCTGTCTAAATTTGCCTTGGGAAACCATCATGGTGGTCACAAAATCACTTCTACGGCTTGCCTTGACGTAGCAGGAACGAACATTTAAAGAAAGAATGAGCGGGTCATGGTTACAATGGGATGATGATGTCTGATGGGTTGTTTGGTGTCAATTTCTGTAATGCCTTTCTATTTCAGTCAAGGCTATTATCTTTTCCTCTCTTTTAGTGACATTTCCTAGATGTAGAAAGTGGGAGTATATTGGGCATCTCAGAGTTTTTGGCTGAACTGAAGGGTCTGGTGATAACATTACCCCCAAATCCTTGGGGAAAAAATAGGGAGTCCCTGCTTCAGCTCTGCTCAGAAGAACACCCCACACGTACTGGTTTCTGTGTCACTAGACTGGTTAGGTTAACCAAATGGGTCTAGTAAATACCCAACTTTTAATAGAACATTTCTGTGGCTTGGATTATTAAAGTCACAAAATGCTTATTTAATCATGTTTCAAGTCCATTTATCTTTTTTGAGTCTAAAGAAGACTCACTCGGTCAGAAGGGGTAGAGGGAAGAGGACTAATACATGATTTTCTCTTTTTCCCCTTTTTCTTTTAACTTAGGCTGAGACTTATTTGAATGCCTGTTTCATATCGAGCTTTTAAGTATAACATTTGTGAGTGAAATTGCCCCTTTTATTTTCAAGGTAATTGAATTCCATTTTTCACTTTCCATTTCCCTCTAGAAAAATCAAAATGTTTTCAGAGCTTGGCTTCTTAGTGGGTGATTTTCTGGGGTGGGAACTTCAGAATCATAAGACATTCTAGTGTGGAAATGGCATTCAGGACCTGGACGGCCAGGTCCCTTCTCTGCAGATGAATAGCCTCCACCAGCCGGTCTTGGAGAACATGTTGATTTCACTGTGTTTTTATTTGAAACACTGAAGGAATGCCCATACCTTGTCCTTGGGCCAGGGCTGGGGTTAGGAGAGCTGGATTTCTGTCCAGAATCTTGTCAGCTGTAGGGCAGCTGAGGCAAAAAGGCCTGGAACCCTGTGCTAAACTGGTTTAGATTCGTGTCCCTGAAAGTGTTGGACAAAGGAGAGTTGATTTTAGGTGGCACCTGGACACGACTTTAAATAACACTGTATCACGTAGTGACACAATGATTGTCTTTCCAACTCTTTTTCAGTCTTTCCGATTATCTTAGGGACAAAGTCTGAGTTTGATGCTGTTGTGTCAAACTATCTTCTCATCTCTGTTTTTTAAAGACAGATCAAGCCTTACTCTTAGGGCTTTAGAAGGTAATAGTTTCTGATTTGGATTTAATAGCATTGTTTTATTTCCTTTTTAACATTTTTATGATAACTTTTGCTTTATAGCACTTTTAAAGGTAGGATAAAATTTTCATTTGAAAACAAGTTGGTTGGAGATTTTTTTCACTCTCACGCAGATGACCCACCTTCACAGCATATGAGCCACTGACGTCGGGGAAGCAGAAGCTTAGGTGGGGCAGGAAATTCAAGGAGGTTGATTTCTGCCAAAGTCAGAGATGATTGCCACTTACTGGAAGGCTGCATTGGAACAGAGTGGGTGGAGGCATGGGGAGCAGAGCTGATTTCCAATCTTCCCATTGCCCTCACTGCGTGTGTGTGTCTTGGCCTTCTTGAACATTGGTTTTCTCATCTGTGGAACGGGTTTCATGAGCAGTTGGAAGAAAGCAGACTAACTTCATTTTCTAAAATAGGGTGAGTGGTGTGGATGATACTCACCCCAAAGGTGCAGGCTCCCTACTTCTGTTTTCTTATTGCCAGGGCTCCGAGTTTGCCTCTGGGTGGAAGGGGAAGGTGGACCAGAACTCATACGCACTGCACCCTGGTGAAGAAATGCACCCTGAGGCCAGAAAATAGTATAAACCCATCTGGCTGCCGCAGCCCAGTAGCATGAAGATCAAAGTCACGTGTGAGTTTTGTGCACTGGCAGAGCCTTTCCTCTTCTCAGGCTGCAAATCTTTGGCAATCGGAGGCAGGCTCTGAATTAAGCTTAATTAAAATTCACTCTTAATTAGGGCCATTACTTAAAATCAATTCTACATAATAAAGCTGTGTAATCATAATTAAGCCCCTGAAATGGGATTAGGAAGCAAAGAATGCAAAAGCCAGACATGGGTGAGTCTGGTGCTGGTCGGGGCAGTGGCAGGGACTTCTCGAATTAACAGAATTTTTAAGTAGCCAAGGCCCCATGAGGGCTCTGATGAGAACCTCGGTGGCAGTCAGCACAGCGAGCTAATCAGAAAAAGGATTTGAGATGAACGGACCCCGAGAGGCAAAGCTCCGTGGTGCGGTGTTATGGGCAGGGGGATGGAGTGGCATAAAACGGAGGGACCAGATGAATCTCCTCTCCAGGCCCTGTTTCCCCAGCTGTGAAATCAGGGTGGAGGGCAGCTGTTTCCCAAACAAGGATGTCTCTAATGACTGTCTGCAAACTCAGGACCCCTGATGTGGGGCTCTCTTGAGGGATTTCACAGCAGCAAAGTCAGGATTGATGCCATCTGCTTGTAGCTTGAGAGAGTTCCTATGGAGTTGAGTTTAGTAGTTGTTGGCATCATTGCAGTGGTGGTTGTTTATTTTTTAACTAATGAAGGAGAGAGTGTAAAGTAATATTTGCTAATCTCTTGCTTCCACACTGATGAGCACATAAAAATTAGGAGCTTGGTTTTAGAATGAGACAATCAATTTTGAATTTTGGATGTGCCAATTTACTGGTCAAGTGGTTTGAGGGCAACATTTACTTCACTTTTCAGTTTATTCAACTGTTGTATGAGAATTATAATCATAGTAGATACTTTGAAGGTTGTTCTGAGAATCATGCATATGCTTATAGCACAGTGCCTGACAAATAACAATTAATTTTATATTGTTTCTATGTATTTATAGTGTTGATTATATTTACATTTTGAATTTACTGTGCATCAAGCACTGTTCTGTTTTATATGTATGAGCTAATTTTATTTTCACAATCTCTTTATGAATAAACATTATTATTTTCTCTGGTTTCTAGATAAGGAATCTGAGGCTCAGAGAGGTTAAGTATCTTGCCTAAGGGCACACAGAAAGTAAGTAGCAAATAATAAGAGCCACATAAATCATAGTGATTATTATGAGGATACTATCTGTCTATCCGTATGTGCTTGGAATCTACAGCGAATCCCCAAGGGTGGCCACTTACCTGTCGTCATCTCCTAGAACCCAAGCCTGTGCTTCTAATACTGTCAGAGTAAGGCCAGGCATTTGAGTTCAGAGCGAAAGGGGCTGCCAGGTATGGATTCTAGAGCTGTGGAATTGGAGCCCAGAGGAAAAACCAGAGAGTTTCTCCCCACATCTGTTTTTCTTTAATTAATTATTTTATTTTAAAGATGGAGTCTCTCTATGTTGTCCAGGCTGAACTCAAGCTCCTGGGCTCAAGGGATCCTCCCGCTGCATTCTCCTGAGTAGCTGCGATTGCAGGCATGCACCACCATGCCCAGCTCTGTATCTGTGTTTTGACTTAGTGTTTTAGTTCAGTTCACACCTCTCATGCCACATATATGAGTGTTAACTGTGTGCCTGAAGCTAAATTGGCCTGGACATACACTATCTTATTTAGTTTTTACCACAGACTCACAAGTCAGGAAATGTTACTCCTATTTTGCAGATGAGGAAACTGAGGCTCAATAAAGCAAAGCTCATTGACAAAAGTAAAATATATCCTTTAACTTCAAATTGGCATGGGGCTAGAAATTGGATTTTCAATCCATGTCATCAAACACCATGCAGTTCCAGAAAAGCTGCTCAGACTGGGGTACCTCCCAGACTCTGTCTCTGCTCACACCCAAGTCAGCAAAAAGGACCTTTCTTTTTCCTTTTTTTTTTTTTGAGATGGAGTCTTGCTCCCATTGTCCAGGCTGCTGGAGTGCAGTGGCATGATCTCGGCTCACTGCAACTGCTGTCTCCTGGGTTTAAGCAATTCTCCTGTCTCAGCCTCCTGAGTAGCTGGAATTACAGGTGTGCACTGCCATGCTCGGCTAATTTTCTGTATTTTTAGTAGGGACAGGGTTTTGCCATGTTGGTCAGGCTGGTCTTGAACTCCTGACCTCAGGTGATCCACCTGTCTCCGCCTCCTAAAATGCAGGGATTACAGGCGTGAGCCACCGCACCCGGCCAGGACCTCTCTACAGCTGGGTTTAGAACCAAAGATGCCTTGGTGCTGGAGACGTCCTGCAGTTCACATTTCCCAGACAGCCTCAGGCCTATGCAGCGATTCCCCTCAGTGGTATCCGTTCTGCTTATATGCCTCCAGTGAGGAGGACAGCACCTCTAAATTCTCACTTTCTTTGACAGAATAGAGCCAGAGAGAAATGTATCCTGGAACTAATATTCATGAAGGCCTTCCAATTCAGACTCAATACCATTGCCAAGTCAGTGTGTTTGGGTGAGTATGTATTGAAAGCATTAATTTGTTAAATGCAAAAGTTTCAATTGTATCACAATTTTTGCAAATCTGTGTTAGAATTTCCTCATTGGTTAACAAGTCAAAAACATAAATTGGAAAAGAAAATGCGATGAGGTCTGGTCCATTGTCCATGCCTAGGGCCCCTGAGAGTTAGCAAAGATATTCCTTGTTAAGCTCAAATTTGTACATTTGTGACATTTGTGCTCCCTGGCAAGGGTCCAGAGAGGACTGGCTCAGGGAAGGTGTAAGGTGCCGCTTCCACCCTTGACCCAGCTGTGTGGGAATGAAGGGAAGTCTTGCTCTGATAAGGAAGAGCACACGATTACTGCCCAGTGCTAACCTGATGCAGCCCAGGGCCCTCCTGTGGGTGAAGGGAGGGTAAATGGTGGAGAGTAGGGGACCTGCTGGCCAACTCAAGTTTCCTAGGGTCCCAGAGGGTCTGCTCTGTAAGCAAATGGTGACCACTTCCTTGTGCCTGCACCAGGCACCCCGCCACACAACTCCAGAGGTCACCATTTTCATGGTATTTTATGTCAATGCCTCCCTGTGGAGTTGTGCTACACAGATCCCCTGAGGCAAATCCCAGCTCCAGAGAGTTGAACCCCACATGGAAATACTGGGCCCCCGGTGCTCACAGACCCTGACTCCTGACCTGAGGGGGCTGCCGTCCCTCTCCCTGCACAACCTCTTTGTCCTTCAGCATGAGAGCATTTGCCTCTATTTACACTAAATAGAGCCAGCTCCACTTGCTGGCTCCTGTATTTTGGACAAGCCGAGCTAGAGGCCCTCGAAGCCAGTCCTAGCAGGCAGCTGCGTGTCCTGGTGGTGGTCATGCGGATGGCTCTACTGGCCAGGTCCTCCTCCAACAACGTTTACTAAACACCTTATCTCCCTGAAAACACATGAGTAATGTTTATGAAAGATCACCCTGTCCCTTCTACCAGGCAGTGGGGGTGCCAGGGTATACTCCCTTACCTTCTTTGCTTCCCTTTGCCCTCGCTGTTCCCCTGATTTGGAAAACCATGCTGGGTCTTCTTTCACTGCAGGCCTGAGTGGAGAGCAGCACCCTCCACGGGCCTTTCCATCAGCTGCATGTCTCCACTTTCCAGGGCACATTCACCACTCCCTGGGAGTGTTGTCAGCCTCATTGTACATAGTGGGAAACAGGCTGAGAGCAGCAGAGGCTCTTGGCCAAAGTTACAAAGTGGGTTGATGGCTGGGCTGGGAACCCAGGCTCCTGACTCCTAAAGCCTCCTCTGAACTGCTATATTCGTGATAACCGTTCGTTTAAACGTTTCTGATTTTTCTACAGATGGATGGCTGGGTGGATCAATAGCTAGTTATTTACATAAACAGAAAAAAATAGCTGGACAAATGAATAGGTGGATAGAGATGATTGTGTGGATAGATAGAGAGATGATCGCAGACAATTCTGGAAGAAAACAGGAGAAACTGTGGACAGCAGCTGCCTCTAGGACGGGAATAAGGCATGTGGGGAAGAGAGACAGAAAGAGAGCCGACTTTTTCTTTTTTGCTCTCTCTAAACTGTTGGAATGTTTTTTATGTGCATAAATTAGTTTTAAAAAATCTCTTTTTCTATTTTTTGCCCTCTATTCCTGTGTGTCTGCCTACAGGAGAAATAAGGAACCAACATACTAGAAAAGTTGCAGGAGATTCCTAGGGGAACCCACAAAGTTAGCTCCTTGCCAGAAAGCTGCTCCTCCGGATGAATCCAGTGCATCGGATGGGCTCAGATGCATAGGTGGCACAGACCCCTACTGAAAAGAGCAATAGTGGAAGGCCAATGAAACTCAGATTTTGAAGTCTGAGAGCCACATGGGGCTGCCCCAGTTACCGCTACCCCTGGTCAGTGACCAGAGAATCTTTTAGCAGCAACAGCAGGGATGTTTATTTCACTGGTATGTATAAAGCAACTGACTGAAAACAACCTGCATGCCCAGCAACTTGGAACTGGTTAAATGATTTTTGGTTCAGCCACACAGTGGAAAACCATGCGGCCATTAAGAATAAATCAAAAGTGCTATACTTCCCATATTCAACGTTAGATTTAAAACAACTGAACAAACACCTTCACGATTAGGCTTCCTCAGGTTGGAACGTGAAGTCAAGTCAACGTGTGTCAGAACGTTAACAACAGCTAACTCTTGATTATGATGTTCTGAGTAATTTATGAGTAACTTATATTATTTTTCAGTTTTTTTTCTACTCCTAATGTGCAAATATACACATTTGTAAAGATCAAAAACATAAATCTCTGCATAGGCAGATTGGAAGGAAAGACAAAACGATACCTTTGGGTAGTAGAATTATAAATCATTTTTTTCTTCTTTAGAGTTTCTGAATTTTCTGCATTTGATAGGTTTACCTTTATAAAGGGTCCATCATATTTAAGATGATTTTTTTAAAAGACAAGAAGACAGGGAAAGAGAGGTCTGCTGTTGCAAAACCAAAGCTGCAGGTTCTCCAAAGCCCGCTTATGTCAGTTGATATTTCATGAACCTCTAATGTGCAAATCACTCTCCACTGGGGCTGGGGGTGAGAAATACAGAGCAAACACTAATCAAAGAAATCACAGTCCGGTTAGAAAGATAAGATTCTGCTTATAAGGTCTTATCCGAGAGGTTAGTCTGTCAAGAGTAATAGCAATAATTACCCAACAATATGGCAGAGTGTCTAGGAGCTCCAGCTTCAATCCACTTCATCTTCATTCTTAAACTCATCTCAGTTTCTTAACCATATTGGGCCCGAGCCTCTTAACCCATCCATTTCCTCTTCTGCAGATGTAAACTACCTCTTAGGGTACCTTTTGTGAGGATTAAATGAAGCTTGAACCTAAAGGGGCTGCTGAGCTGGGTGCTTTGGAAATAGTTCTGCCTCAGCCTGAGAGACATTATCATCATTATGGCTGTGGTGTTTGTGGCCACCTATCTGCAAGTCATGCTTTCACAGATATGGCAGAGTTGGGATTTGATCTAATTCCAAAGCCAATGATTCTACCCCAACCAGACACTGCATTTACTCTCTATGCCTCACTGTAATTTGCTCTAAACCTCACCCTAAGGTCTTGACAGAAAGAAAAACTAATTTTTCATTAAAAGATCAAAGGAGTAATGAATCTGTTTCAAAGGACATAAGAGGAAGAAGGAAATATCCCTTCATGCAGGATTTTGCAACTTTGTCCATACTTCTGCAGCATGTAAAAGTAAAAATCCTATACTTTCCATATTCAACGTTCAATTTAAAACAACTGAACAAACACCTTCACAATTAGGCTTCCTCAGATTGGAATGAGAAGTCAAGCCAACACATACCATTTGCTGCAGAAGATTTCTGCACTGTGAATGTGACAAGATTTGCCTCCTTAACCACAGGGTGCTGGTGTTTCCTGGCTGGAAGGTAGAAAGTCATGAACAGAGAGCAAAGCGCAGGGAAAGGGCAGCGTGTGGGGAACCGCCCCAAGGATCTCAGTATGAAAACTAAGAGGTATGTGCCAACTTGTAGGTTTGGGCTACAAGTCTGGGGAAACTGGTTCAAAACCAAGGGAGGCCCAAAAGCAGAGGGAAAATTCTGTTTATGGGTTTCCACATCATTTGGAAATGTTACCTCCTTGAAAATAGTTAATATGTTTTTTCTTTTTTAAAAATTCCAATAGGTGTTTGGGGAACAGGTGGTGTTTGGTTACATGAATAAGTTCTTTAACGGTGATTTCTGAGATTTTAGTGCACCCATCAGCTGAGCAGTGTACACTGGATGTAGTCTTTTATCTTTCACCCACCTCCCACTTAGAAAAATGGTCTCCAATGCCATCTAGGTTGCTGAGAATGCCATTATTTCATTCCTTTTTATGGCTGAGTTGTATTCCATGATATATATATATATCTCACAATTTCTTTATCCACTCGATTGATGGGCATACGGCCTGGTTCCATACTTCAGCAATTGTGGACTGTGCTCCTATAAACATATGTGTGAAAGTATCTTCTTTGCATAATGATATATTTTCTTCTGAGTGGATACCTGGTCGTGGAACTGCTGGGTCAAATGGTAATTCCACTTTTAGTTGTTTAAGGAATCTCCACACTGTTTTCCATAGTGGTTGTACTAGTTTACATTCCCACCGGCAGTGTAAAAGTGTTTCCCCCTGTCCCTCTGGTTGTCTTTTTAAGGGATCTACCTAAACTCAACTATAACCCATCCCATCCCATCTCATCCTGCCTCAAGGTAAGAAATAGGAGTGCAGATAAGAAAACAGTACAGATAAGAGTGCTGGAAGGGTGTGTATTTGAATAAGAAGGAACACAGGTAAATGGATTGGGTCACAAGTACAGTACCTGAGGCAGGTATGAGGTGCAGCTAATGGAGTGAGGTGGGCAGAAAAGGCTTCCAAAGAAACAGGTACTTGAGTTGGGTCTTCAAGGCCATGGTGAGTGGTTTCCTGGTGGGTCTGAGAAAGGAAGGTGACTTTAGGGGGATGGAAGGGCCCACAGTGAGGCATGAGAATGCACACTGTGCTTTCAGCAAGCTTGGTGGGTTGCAATGTCTGGATCCCAACTGTGTGTAGAGGAGACTTGGGACAAAAAGGCCACTGTGCAGGTAGGATGGCCCCCGGAGGTCTTGGCTGACAAGCTGAGGGGCATGCTATAAGGGTAGGGGCCAGGGGAAGAGATGGACTTTGATTGGCTCCCTGGCAGTGGATCCCCTCTGTGCTCAGCAGCTCGTGGATAACAGAGGATAACAGGCCCATACCTCCATATTGCCCAACATGTTATCACATCTTCAGTTTGGAGAGAATTAAATTAGTCTAAATTTATCTTTTACCAGATGACTTTGGATAAGCACATATTTGGAACCTAAGAGAATTCATCCATTCATTTGCTCATTCAGAACAGTTCTTGGGCAATCACTTTATATTCAGTGCTGCTGAAATTTCTTTGGGGGCTACCCAGGTTAGTAAGGCTTGGTTTTAATCTCCGGAACCTTACAGCCACAAGGAGGGAGAGGTGAATACTAACTCCACGGTGTTATCCCAACAGCTTTGCTAGTTACTTCCCTTTCCACCACTCCTTCAAACACCTCAGGGGACTTTCATCTCTCAAGAAAAATGCAAACTCTCATCTGGGCCTAAGAACCTCTATATGAGCTACTCCTGTTCACCTCTGGAGAGGCATCGTCTTCCACCCGCCTCCCCTCCTTCTCTCTATCCTCATTACCCCTTCTTTCAATGGTCCTGATAGGATCCCCTTCAGCCACAGGCCCTTAGCAAATGCCACTCCCCCGGCCCAAGTCATCTTCCCTGGTTCATGTCTACTTCAGATTAAAGTTACCCCTTGGGAGAGTGTTAGCGATCAATCTGAACTGACCAAGTCCTTGTTACGCACTCTCAAACCCCACAAGATGTTCTTCATAGCTCTCATCCCAGTTAAGATTAGTTTATATTTCTTTACATGATGACTGTATTAATGTCTTTATTCTCCACCAGACTGAGAGTCCATGAGAGCTAGGAGTGTGTGCTTTCTAAAAATCAGCTTTAGGCTGGGCTCAGTGGTGGCTCACGCCTGTAATTCTAGCACTTTGAGAAGCTGAGGTGGGTGGATCACCTGAGGTCAGGAGTTCAAGACCAGCCTGATCAACAAGGTGAAACCCTGTCTCTACTAAAAATACAAAAATTAGCCAGGTGTGGTCGCGGGTGCCTGTAGTTCCAGCTATTCAGGAGGCTGAGACAGGATAATTGCTTGAACCCAGGAGGCAGAGGTTTCAGTGAGCCGAGATTGCACCACTGCACTCCAGCCTGGGTGACGGAACAAGACTCTGTCTCAAAAAAAAAAAATCAGCTTGATTGTGGTTGAATTTATGTATAATAAATACACCCATGTTAGTTGTACTTATCAATGAATTTTTAGAACTTCATTAAAAATGTATGTATTGGTGTAACTGCCACTACCACAATCAAATACTGAACATTACTATCACCTGAAGAGGCTTCCCAGTGTATCTTCTCAGTCTGTCCCCACCCTCAAGCAACCATGGATCTGCTTTCTGTCCCTGTAGATGTCTTTTCTGCAGCGTTGAATGAATGGAATCATACAGTAGGCATTCTTTCGTGCCTGGCTTCTACCACTCGATATGGAGTTTTGAGTGTCATCTGTGCCATATGCATCAGTAGTCTGCTCTTATTTATTGCTGAATCATACTATTTTCTGAGTGGCTCATGGGGGTGACCTCTGTCTCTGCAGGTAAGCCATCAGCCTCCTGAAGGCAGGAGCCACATTTCCTGATACTCTGACACTTGATATGAGTCTGAAACATAGCTGACCTTTGAGGGTGACATAGTCCATCTTTTCTGACCCAGAGTACGGCAGTGACTCTGTCCCCATACTCAACAGTCACTATGACACACACAGCAGCCCTTCCCTCCAAATCCCACAAGTTAAACCTCTGGGTCCAGCAAGCCCCAGCACATCTGCCTCCCTTCAGAGTCGTTCTGATGCTTCCAACAGCCACAGAAAGAAGTTCTGGATCAGCCACGGTAATGTGGGGCAAGGCCAGGTGATCATGCGGGAGTCCCTCCAGCACTGTGAACTTTGATTTCCTTCTTTGTCAAATGGAGACACCAATATCTACTTCACAGGATCATTAAGGGGGCCCATGTGTGTGAAGGTGCTGTGCAGAGTAGGAAATTCAATGTGGTACATTGATTGCCCATTTGATCACTTAATTTCACCCCCACTGGGATTAACTGCTTGTGTTACCAGGGACATGGCCCTTTCTCTCCTGGACCTTCAGTTTCTGCTCCTGTTAGGTGAGGAGCTGAACTAGAGTTCTCTAAGCTGCCTTCCATCCTGGACCCTCTTGGGGATTCTAAGCTGTGGAGCAACAGAGAAGGGGTCTGTCCGGTTTTCCAGCATTGGAAAAACTGGGGTGATTTTTTTCGAGAACAACTGGCTGCTCTGAAAATTCTCTTCAGGGGTAAAGGAAGTCAGCCCCCAGTTTCCAGATCAAGCCAGTGTTTTGCATCCATAGGCTTAAATCTGTAGCTATTTACAAGTCCATTACGGAAAATAATAGAGCTCCTTATTTCCGGGTGTGCTGGCTGGTGCGACAAAGCATGTCCTTTGCTTGGAACTGGAGCTTTAATGGGGATAAATGTGTCACAAGTCATTGGCGGAGCAGGAACAGCATTTCATTTTAGAAGCCAGTAGTTTAGTTAAAACTACCTCTACGTGGGCCTGTTCAACAGAAGATCCCTGGGTAGCTACTGTGTGTTAGATGCTTCACATATATTGTCATTCTCAAAAGCTCTATGATAGGGACATTGGGCCACATTTCAAGATGGAGAAATGGGCTCAGTGGCAGATGCCTTCACTCATTTCCTCAGTTAGGAAATGGCCAAGTTGGGGCCAGAATACCAGGTCCTATTCACTGTAATAGGCCCCGGATTAGCACAGAGGCTGTAAAGGTAATTCAGAGATACTTGAGTTCTTTGTGGCCAGGAAGAAAAGGCAATAGTTTAATATTTAGTAAAGAGGAATTTAAGAAAGTCAAGACATCCATAACTTAGCCATCTAATTTAACTCCTTCATTTTACTGAAGAGCAGATGGAGGTCTAGAGAGGTGATCTGACCTGCCCAGGTGACAGGTGGGCTGCCGCAAAGCCACAACTGTTACTTACGCAGGGCTCCGGACTCCCAGGTTGGAGCTTTTCCCTGCCGCAGCACCTGACTCCAGGGACAGACTGGGGGACTGTCGCCAGAACAAAGAAATGGAGAAGTAGGAACAAGGCTAATTCCAAGTCACCTGTCTCCGTATTCAGAGTTCAGAGGAAAGAAGAACAGAGTTCTGGGAACCTGTCAGTGGAGACCATTTCATAACCACACTTTTAAAATGGCAAAATATCATGTTTTTTCCTATAACCTCCTGCAGACTCAAGGACAAATTTCAGAACAGCCATTTAGTGAGATTCTGGTTCCTTACTTCTGACCCTTGGACATCCTCACTTACTAAGACCCTAAGAGATCATCATTCACTAAGACCCAAATACTTCTGAGCAGAAATTCCCATTTTGGAATTTTTCCATTTTTGTTCCTAGTGGAACCAAGGACTTCATTTACTCTTTTGCCCCAAACACCCTTTGTTTTGAAAGGGTAATTATTGTCTTTATTCATCAGTCACAAATTGTTTTTCCCCATTTTATCTTAAAGACAAATAGAAACTTCGGATCAGTGTGAGATGGACAGGGAATTGATGGTACTAATGATAGCTGCCCTTGACCGCGCTCCCACCACCTGTCAGGTGTTCCGCTGAGAAAGCACATGACTGGGCTTAGCTCGTTTGACCTTCCCAACAACCTTGGAGATCAGTACCGTTCTCCTCATTCCACAAATGTAGGGACCAATGTTCAGAGGAGGCCATCTCAATAGGAAGTTGCAGGGCTGGGAATCTGAGTCACTGAGCTATACTGTGAAGGAGTCTCTCTTAGTCTCTGAAACTTGCTGAGGCCAAAAGAGCACTAGGAGAGGCATTTGGAACCTCAAGCCCTTGACTGCCTCTGAACATCCTTAAAGAGTGGGCCTCCTCCGAGAGGCTGAGGGGGCTGAGGAGCTGTAGCGGGTGAAGGTAAGATTCAGGTGGACCTCAGCCATCCTGGGAGCACTTAGCCAGGGCCCACTGAGCCCTTGAACATTGTGTTCTGTGACTGCTCACTAAACCAGGACCCTGGCATCCCACAATTGGGAAGGGTGGGTTGCATGACGCATGAGGCAAGATGATAGACAGGTTTGCACTCCAGGCAGACAGGGATTCAGACCCAGATTCTTCCACTGAAGAGCTGTGTGACTTTGGGCAAGGGTTTTCATCTCTTCAAGCCTTGGCTTTCTCACCTGTCCAATGGGGTCAGTACAACCTACCTCAGTGTTATTCTGGAGGATTCAATGAGAGCCAACATTGTCCAATGCCTAGAGGTCAGTGAGTGGATAATAATTGAGAGCTGCCATCCTTGCTACTTTCTAGGTAGTGCTCCAAGCACCCCCTTGATGCCACACCTGAAATATTCTATGTCTGCCTCACCCAGAGTCTGTACTGCACTGAGATTATGCTGTGACCTTAGGTATCTCTTGTACCAGTGTCCAGGGCCAGAGTGGCCCTGTGGGCATCACTGTTCCCCACTCACAATCTGGGTAGTAGCTTGCCTCCTCCTGCAAAGACTTGGGGCTCCGCCATCCAGGACAGTGGTGCTGGACAGTGACCTGGAGACGTAGACAAGCAAATCTGTTGAAAGCAACAGAGAACGGAGAAAAGATGTAAGGGAAGCATGGGAGAGAGATGTGGGGAGTAAACTGAACTCCAGGAGGCAGGACGCTGGGGTCAGTAAAGGACAAGGGTCTGGTGTCCCATAGACCTGGGCTGAAAGCCTGGCTGTCCTCTGCATTAGTGTGTCACTCTGGACAAGTCACCAGCTCTCTCTGAATTTCAGTGTTCTCACATGTAAAATGAGGATACTAATAGTCCCTCCTTCAGAAGTTTTTTTTCTTTCTTTCTTTCTTTTTTTTTTTTAGAGACAGGGTCTCGCTATGTTGCCCAGGCTGGAGTACACTGGCTGTTCACAGGCGTGATCCCACTACTGATCAGCACAGGAGTTTTGACCTCGGTTTCCAACCTGGGCCAGTTCACCTGTCCTTAGGCAACCTGGTGGTCCCCTGCTCCCGGGAAGCCACCGTACTGATGCTGAACTTAGTGCGGACACCCGATCAGCATAGCACACTACAGCCCAGAACTCCTGGGCTCAAGTGATCTTCCCACTTCAGCCTCCCGAGTAGCTGGGGCTACAGGCACGCGTCACCACGCCTGAGCAGTTTTTTTTCCGGGAGGATTTAATGAGAAAATGTATGCAAAGCACAGTGCATGACTCATAGGAAGTGCCCACTATGACAGCCATGATCATCACAATGATTACTATCTCCTACTAGTCAAGTGATCAGCCAGTTTTCTCAAAGGCTGTGTGTGGTCGGTATCATGATGGTTCCCACTTTACAGACAGGGAGGGCAAGGGGAGAAGCAAAGCCACCCGAATTGGCAGATCCTTTCCCTTGCATGCTGCCACCCGGGTGGGCTCTAGCTGGGCTCTGGGTGTTTGGTGGCCAGCGGTGCCATGTGCAGGAGCACAATCGTTCCCTGCCTTTTGACCCCCTTCCCTCTGGGACTGTCCCACACTGATAAGAAAAGCTGCGGGAGCTGACCTCAAGGGGGCAGCATGAGGCGTGGAAACCCCAGGCTGGCTGCAGGGACTGGGCTGAGCCGGCTGCTGGTAGGGAAGCGAGGTGCATCCAAAAGGCCATCCAGGGAGCCTGAGGAGGGCTGGCCTGCTGGGTCCCAGGCTACCTGTGCTGGGAGCTGAGGCCAGGGCTGGGCTTTGAAAGAGAAGGTACCAGAGGGGCACTGAATTAGGATGCTTGGCCCCTTCCTTTACAACCTCCTCTCCTATTTCCGTTCAGTAAATAGGGGTTGAACGCAGCCAGGGAGCATGGGGGATTGAGTGGGATACATTCCTAGACCTTCAGGGAGTGGCGGAGCCTTGTGCAGCCTGGGGAGTGGCAGAGTGGGTGTCATGCCGGATGGAATCTGGCTGAAAGAGTATTTCCCAAGCTACTAGGGGCCACACAGAGCCCAGGACATTTCTTAGTCATGCACTTGGACCCCTCTGGCCTCTGCTCACCCTGGGGACCACTGAGTGCCCTGGTTCTAGGCCCTTCCCAAGTCCTGAGTCAGAATTTCTGTCTTTTGGGCCATCAGTCCAGAGGATTTCTGTACAGGTTCACATCTAATAACTGGGCTGGTGACAAAAAAGCCTGACAGAAGAGCCCTGTGGAAAGACTATGACTGTGTATTGATCACTCCTTGCTAGGTCCTGAGCTAAGTGCTCCACAGATATTGCTCTCTACACTTTCCCTTTCACAGTAGCTCTTCACCTGTTCCTTATGATGATGGACTGGACCCACTCAGAGAGGTGAAGTAACATGTACAAGGGCACACAGCTGCTAGACCCTAGGCAGATCAGAACCCAGGGCTGTCTACTTCTAAAGCTTGGGAGCGTTCACTCCCAAGTAACTGGGTGTGGGGCTGGAGAGGGCAACAAGGCTGGTACCCAGCCCATGGCCTAGGAAAGGAGCTGGGATCCCCCTGGCCTTCCAGAGTGGTGCCTGCCATGGACCCTGCTCCTTACAGCCTGGCATTTGTCTAAGCTAAAACACTTAAAACTTTTTTAAAACATTAGTAAGACAGGAGAGCTAAGCCTTGTTTTCTCCTCCACCCTGGCCTCTTCCGGAGATGGCTCAGTGCCCCTGGTCAGACCAGAGTCCACATGGCTCTTGTACCTTGAACATTTTGGCAGGAAAGGGGCTGGGAGTGGGAGGAGAAGGGCTGGGTTTGAGAATCCCTGGCAATTCTGTCTTCAGACTCCTTCACCCTGCCGGATGCAGTGCCTTCCAACTCTGCTTCCCTTTGCCCTTGGATTTCCAAACCTAGTTTCCTTATTTGTAGGACGAGTCTTTTGCTTCTGGCTGCAAGAGCAATTTGCAAGGATTCTGTGAAATCCTGGGAGAAAGGAGCTCCAGGAATCTCAATGTGCAGTACAAACATCAGTAATTACTCGGGACAACTGCTGAGTGCTTCTGGCTTTCAGAAATTGTGATCAGTTCGGGGCGATTCTCTGCACTGTCTCTGGATCCTGCTAGTCAAATTAGACTCAAATAGTCTATCTGAATGATCCCTGTGTACGCTCCCTCTCTCTCTCTCTCTCTCTCTCTGTCTCCCCCCCACCCCCCGCCATTGTGTCTCCCCATCCCATTCCATCTCTACTATGTCTGTCTCACTTTCTTCACTATTCAAATTAGTTATTTGAATGAAGTTTCTTCCCAGGCCCCATGGCCCAGAACTTGTTGAATTCCCCTCTATCAGGCCTCTATTGATTGAGAAAAGCCAAAGTTCTCACTGCCTTTCGTCCAGTGCTTTCACCACCTGAGATTTCAGCCGGTTCCTACAGCTTGTCTACAAGGCATTGGTGTGCTTCCCAGTTTACAAAGAGAGGAGAGAAGGAACGAAGCCTCGTGAGCATCCCTCAGAGTTCCAGACAAGCAAACTGCTTCTTTTGGTTAAAGGTGGCATTTAGCCAGAATGTTGATAGATTAGGAACAGGGAGAAGAAAAGACAGCACCATTAATAACGCTGACCATTCCGGAGCAGGGGTGGCCCTCTAACGCTATGCACTTGCCCTGACACCAGACACATCTCAGTTTTGAAATTGTTCTGGTCTTCCCACACAAGATATCATCAGCATCTGGTTCAACCCACAGCAGCAACTGTGAGATGGTGATGGTTCTTCAGCTCCGTGGAGTCAGGCTGAGCTCTCAAAATCCCCCAGTTTGGGCAAGTGCTTTCCTCTCTCTGAGCCTACAATTCCACTATGTCTGTATAATGGACACTTCCCATCCCTGTTCTCTACATTTCAGGGTTAATGGGAGGATTTGATGAGATAATCTTGAGAAGCAGGTGCTTGGCGCTCAGTAGATGTGTGAGCCTCCATCCTCCCAACAAACCTCCAAGCTCCCTAGAATGTGGTTGCATTGTAGGCGATAAATTTCTGACTCCTCAAATAAAGGTACAAGTGGTACTGTCATTTTAACTCGAAATGGTACTTCTGGGACTCTAACCAGAAAAAATGAAAGCTTGTAAGAATGCATGTATATGAATGATAATTGCTGTATTGATTGTATTTGCCAAGAGGTAACGGGAAAATCTCCCCAAGGCTGATGTGCCCCAATAAGCGAGAAGCTGAATACACTGAACACACTATGGCACTCTACTGTATTGGACTAAGCAGCTATGACAAAGAATGAGGATTTAAGAATTGGTCTGGAGAGAAGGGCATAATGCTTCAGTGAAAAAGTATACAAAAAATATGTATAGTATGACTTTTTGTTTCAGAAAAAGCCAACCACCTTTTGTCCCCTCCTCTCCTGTGTGTGGACAGACATGTTTCCATGACCCTAAAGAGAAGTACGGGGTGCTTCACACCAACCGCCAACCTTGCTCATCTCTGGGTGGACACAAAAGGAAGAGATGTTTGCTTTTTTCTAAACACATGCGTCATTTTTTTTTGTAATGAAATAAAGTTGTTAGAAGGCCACTGCACAAACAAGTCCTCAGTGAATGAAATGAGTAAATGAATGCAATCTGATAATCCTACTATTTGCAATTCACTCTTTTAAGACAGGAGGTGTTTTCATGTTTCAGATTCTCTACCAATATACAAATATCCCTGAGTGAAGCTGATAAAGCTGAAATTGTCACTAATCACTAATCTGGGGCTTGTGAGCCTCAGGCCAAGATCAAAATGAGAGAGAGAATGAGAGAGAGAGAGAGTGAGTGAGTGTGTGTGTGTGTGTTTGTGGAGAGAAGAGAGAAGTAGAAAGTTAGACATCTCTGTGTGCCTGGCAACATGCTGGGTGTCTTCACACACACCAGCACACTGAATACAAAAACAGTCCTGCAGGGATTCGATTCACTTCTTTTTATGAACAAGGGCACTGGTGCTTACAGGGTTTATGAGCTTCTTGCTTAAGGTTCCATAGCCAAAAGCTGAGCTGGATGCGAATGTAGGCCATCGACATCAAGACAGAATGGAAAGGTTCCAAAGTCCCCTGAAATGAGCAGACTTCTGTTTAGAAAAACACTCATGATCATCGCAAACGCAGGGACGACAGCTCATATCCATTGAGTCTTGGCTTTGCTCCTTGCTGACCCTTTGCTGAGTACTTCAAAATGATTTATCTCAATGACCCCTCATGAGGACCCAAGGATGGGACCTGATATTATTCCCGATTTATACATGAGGAAATTGAGGCACAAGAGGATAAGTAATTTGAGGAAAGAAACAAACGCAGAAAGTGAAGAGAAGGATTTTGAACCCTCCCAGTCTAACTGTAGCACCTGCCCTTTCAACCCCCCAGGGGACAGAGCTGTTCATTACAACACCCCTGACCCTGGATCCCAGGCCTTGGAATGCCGGTCCAGGACTCTTTACACTGTACCAGACTGACGTCAGTCCTCAGGCCTTGCTCAGAACAACAGAGCCATGAAGAGGGAGGCTGAGAGACTCTCTGTCTCCTGAGTTGCCATGACCGTCTTTATGGGGCTTCCCGGAGTAACTCTGGTTTTCTCTGGACTGTCACGGAGCATTTTGGTTTCACGTTCTCCTGAGCTTCCTACTGCTCATTCTTCATAAGTCCAGCACTGTGCAACCCAGGCCTGAGGCCACATGCCTCCAGGGTGGCTGGACAACTTCTTTCAGGACTTTGTTAAGAAGGCCATCCTCATCTTTCTAAGACAGCGTGTGCCACCATCCAGCCATTTCCTTCCCAACAGAATGATTTTTGTCATTTCTATCAGTCACCTGAAACATTGTTATTTATTATTTTAATTTAAACTGAAAAAAAAACTTCAAATTTTATTTCCAAGGAGAAATCTCTATCACTGGCTCTACATGGACAACCAGCATGGTTGTCCATGTATGTAGAAAGCTACTGTACAACGAAGATAATAAAAACAGAACAAAGCCGCGCAATGATAGCTAGGCATTGCGGCTTGCAGAAGTGCTAGGACTAGCAAGTGTTGCAGAGGCAATGAGACATCCCAGCGGTTCCCAAGACTTTCAGCTTGATACTACCTGAAGGCCTGAGAAAAAACTAGAGAACCTCCCTCTGCCTGGGGCTGGTGGTTTTGACCTAGCCACAGTCAGAAGAACTGCCTTATACATGTTCCTCCTCCCTGATGCTTGGGTATTATCTATGCAGCTCTTGCAACCTCTTAAAGGTCTTCTATGGTCATTGGCCTCTTGGGAAATGCTCCTGGCCAGAGGGCTTGTCTTACTCAGTGATGGCCAGCTTAGCTACCCTGTGTCTCAGACCAGCCCTGGCCTTCAGCCAGCTCCTGGGGCAACTTTGAGAGCTTTCCAAAGAAAGGGTCTATAAGGGCTGGGCATGGTGGCTCGTGCCTGTAATCCCAACACTTCGGGGGGACGAAGTGGGTGGATCACCTGAGGCCAGCAACTCAAGACCAGCCTGGCCAACATTGTGAAACCCCGTCTCTACTAAAAATACAAAAAAAAAAAAAATAGCCAGGCATGGTGGCGGGAACCTGTAATCCCAGATACTTGGGAGGCTGAGGCAGGAGAAACACTTGAACCCTAGAGGCAGAGGCTGCAGTGAGCCAAGATCACACCATTGCACTCAGGCCTGGGCAACAAGAGTGAAACTCTGAAGAAACAAACAAACAAAAAAAAGTAAGGGTCTATGAAGAGGTGGCATTAGCACTAATGATAGTATTGCACCTGAAAAGGGAGTGGAATTAGAGGAGATAAACACTTTATCTTTTCTGTCACTTGATTTTTTGTAATGATAAAATATTTATATATTGCTTAATAATGAAGACTTTTCTAAGAAAGACAGCCTGGCATTCCATCTCACTGTCCTGCCAGGGTCAAGGTGCCCTTTTTGGGCATTTGGGAGACAGTTCAGGTGAGCAGGTAGGAGCAGTGGCTGCTCCCCACGGTGTGGCAGAGTGGGTCTCGTGACATCAGTGCCATCTTCACGGAGCAGGAAACAGATATGGGTTCCAGTTTTTTTGGTACCGGGGAGACAGTGGAATACCGGGGAATTTGAATCCAGGCTGGGAACTTGCCAATAGGTGACCTTTGGCAAATCACTCGACCCCTCTGAGTTTTTGTGGGGATTATACAACCTACCTTGAGGAATTGCTGTGTACGTACATGATGCCCTAATCCACAATGGCTGTTTTCGTGTCTTGGCAATCAGTACTGTGCCAGGTTGGGCAAATTTTTCCTCCATGGACCTCAGTCTTCTCATTAACAAGCTGAGGATGTGATTAGATCTGTGGGCCACATCTAGGGCCACTGGTTAAACCCAATTGCCAGACTTATTTTTTATGGGCCACAGGGTATTTTCTGGTTAGCTGCCAACATTTAAAAATCAGGAGTTTGTACATCGGAATCTAGGTTTTGTGTGTCTCCTGAGAAATCTACAAATCTGGCATTTTGTGAAATGATCATCAGAAGGCCCGCATTTTGACAACCATTGAGAACTGGCTAGGGGCTGCCCCCAAGACAAGACTTACCTACATGAGCTGCTAAGCTGGCTAAGTTACTGGGGGTTCAATATTCACAGCAGCTGCATGTTTGGGATGAGGTTAGATAGCTGGCCCCAGGTCATACAGATGGGAACAGGAGAGCCAGGACTTGAACCCACGCATTTTGACTCTGCATGTATTTATCTCCCCATGCCGCCTCTTAGTCAGGGAGCCAAGAACTGTACCAGGCACTGCAGAGACAGAGGTGGAGGCAGCCTGAGGCTGTCAGTGCTTCCTGCAAGTCTGTTACTTCCTTTCTGTGCTGGGGAGGCAAAGGTTAACCCTACCCTACTGTCTAATCCTGGCCAGAGGCTGCCAGGGTGAACTGTGCAAGAACTCGCTGAAGGTGGAAGAAGCAAAGCCTCCCCTTCTAATGACAACTGGTGTTCACCCTGATAGCAACCCCTAGCCCAGACTGGCCCCCAGCTGGCCCTCAGCGGCTCCCCTCAGGGCGTGCTGGAGCCCTGTACTGGCTCTGTTTTGCTTTGGCAGTGGAGCACACCCACCTCCCATTGCTCCAGCCCTCCTGTTTACCCTGCAAACAGCCAAGTGCTCCACACTATCATTTAGAGGCCAGGGGGCGGCTGCCACAGGGTACCAGGCAGTCCAGGCCTGTTTGAGCTGTCCTGGGACCTGAGGCCTGCACGTGCCCAGAGCCCATTTGCCTAGGAATTAATGGGCCTCCACACCCCTGCTAGCTGTAGGCAGGAGCTGGGAGGCAGCCAGTGAAAGGGAGGGGATGGGGGTAAAAGGCAAGGGTGCTTCTGGGCTCTGGCTGACTCGGATTCTATTGAGCCCCATGACCTTGAGCCTCTGGGTCTCAATGCTTCGGTTTCCTCATTGTAATCTGCCCTTCCAGAGCTCCAGAGAGCAGCAAGCTCCTGGATGCAGAAGATTCTGGTGCAGCATCTCTTGGGAGCATGGCCATGTGACCCTGACAATCATTAGCATTCATTGTTGTCAGCAGAACTCAACAAGAGGCATTGAACTAAGACTTTCAAAACCTGCCACTGAAGTATAACCTACTTTCAGAAAAGTGTGCATCTTGCAAGTGCAACTCAATGAATGTTCACACCCCAAGCACACCTGTGTAATTGGCACCCAGATCAAAAAGCAGAATACCCCCAGCACTCCAGAAAACACCCTCATACTCACCCTCCAGCCACAGACGCCACTTGACATACATCGTCTCTTTAGTGCTCACTACAATTCCACAAGGTTGACACCAAGTTATTCCCATTTTATAGGTGAAGCAACAGGGCCTCAGTATGGTTGAGCACACCTGCTAGTGATTGGGCCAAGATTTGTACCCAGGCCCTTTATCTCCAGAGTCCAAACCTGAACCACTATGCTGGGAAGAGTGGTGGGCCTGGGTTAAGGTACGGATAGGACCTTGTCACACTTCCACCCTTGCGTTCCAGGAACTTCCAGGTTCAGGTAGCTGAGATGGAAAGTCTTAACCACCCCCAAATGTGTCAATGTTGCGTTATTTCCCATCTGTTTGCCCAAGTTAATAGGACAGGGACCATGTCTTGTTTGTTTTGCCACTCAAAGCCCTGCTGGATGCCTGGAACCCAGCAGGTGCTCACTAAATGTTTGTCACATGAATCAATGAATGAGGGAATGAATGAGAAAGAAAGGAAGGAATGATGGTAGAAGGGAGAGAGGAAGGGAAGGAGGAAGACTGAGGACAAGCTCTTATTCCAAATTTTAGATTCTGTCTCTCTCACCTGCCCCATGCTCATTACCAGACCCGAACCTTTGCTATGACTTTTTCTAAAATGTGTTCTCAGCTCAGCCCTAGGCCACCTAAGGCCACGATGGCTACTCTAATGTTTTCTTGACCTACCTGAGGGTGGGCATGGGTCAGAGAAGGTAACGGAATCAGGGTCACCTCCAAAGGCCCCCTGAGCACAGTCTCCCCACTGCTGCCACCACACTTAGGCCTCCTTCTTCCCTGGCTGTACCCCAGGCATCACACCCCTCACCTGTGCACCTGGTCTCCTTCCGCCCGGAGAGGACTTCCCTCTGGTCCTTCCACTTGGCAGGAAGGGCCACACTTCTTTTTTCTTTTCTTTTCTTTTTCTTTTTTTTCTTTCTTTTTTTTTTTTTTTTTTTTTTTTTTTTGAGTTGGAGTCTCACTCTGCTGCCAGGCTGGAGTGCAGTAATGTGATCTCAGCTCACTGCAACCTCTACCTCCCAGGTTCAAGAAATTCTCTTGCCTCAACCTCCCAAGTAGCTGGGATGACAGGTGCCTACCACCACGCTCAGCTAATTTTTTGTTTTTAGTAGAGATGGGGTTTCACCATGTTGGCCAGGCTGGTCTCAAACTCCTGACAGCAGATAATCTGCTCACCTCGGCCTCCTAAAGTGGGGCCACACTTCTGATTATTTGAGACTCTGCTTGTGTTATTTCCTATCTCTTTTAAATTTGTGTGTATACACACACACGAATACATATATATGATTTTTGTAGATTTAAGGGGTAGAAGTACAGTTTGTCACATGGATATTTTGCATAGTGGTAAAGTCTGGGCCTCTAGTGTAACCGTCAACTGAACAGCATACATTGTACCCATTAGGTAATTTCTCATCCCTCACCCCCCTTAAGACCATCCCACACTTCCTCTCTCCTTGATTCCCTTCCTCTGTGATCTCACCTACCCAGAGGCAGAACGCCTCACTCCTACACCACCTTCCTCTGGTGCTGTAAACTCACGTCCATCATCATTCACGTCTAGTGAGCTCTAGTGACGGATTCCTGAGTCTCTCTCCCTCACTAGTCTCTGTGCTGTGAGGGCAGGATGCTGGATCAGATTGCCTTTATGCTCTGTGTTTGTTATAGTGCTGAGCATAGAGTGGATCCCAATGGGTGTTGATTCCACCAAGAAATTAGAGGGTAACTATCTGACTCAGATACTTGATGCATCAACTTCTATCATCGAGCCTATTTTTTGTAATAAACAAAATTCAAACACTCACCATCCCTGCAACTTGGATTTATTCTTTTCTATAAACAAACGTTAGAGGGTGAGTAGGAAGAGAATTGGGTCATTTAGGAGAATGGAGAAATTGACACTATAATGGCAAGAAGAAAAACTTATCTTCACGTCTTCTCGAAGGACTGGCCCCAAGTTAGACTTAGTGTTCTCCACCCACTCCTTCTGCTTCTCTTCCCAATGTTTGACAGCCAGAAAACCTGACTGAATTGTGTCTACGCCTAACTCTTGACATCTTTGCTTTAGGATTGTATTACCTGGGAAGTCACGAGCTCTGGGCCTGTGCTGTATGACCTTGGCCACACCCTTTCCCTCTCTTAGCTCCTGTTTCCCTGTTGGTGAAATGAGGAGGGCAAGGATTAAGATGCTTTTTACAGAGCCCTCTGATCTGAGATCCTGACCCCCCTACAGTTTCTTTGGATTGTGGAGCTATTCCCTCCTCCCCTACTGGAAGCTATAAGTGTGTCTAACTCTTAAGTTAAAATAAATTTTGTCAGGAAGGTTTTCTGAGGCTTTCATAGCAGATATTTCAATAAGACTAGAGATCCCCTAACAGTGACAAAAGCACTAACAGCAATAAAAATGGCTATTATTTATTGTTTGTTTGTGCCAAGAGTTCACAGAGCTAAGAGCACTGAATCCTGATAACGCCCTGGAAGATGAATGCTGTGTCTTCCCAGTCATACAGGTGAATACTGAGGCCCAGAGAAGTAAAGTCATTTGTCCAGATTTTCTCTGTAAACAATTGGCAGAGTCAGTATTCCAAACCAACTCTGCTAGATTCCAGAACATGGGACCTTAAGGAGGAAGCTAGACCCCATCTAGACCTCCCTCTGTGCAGCATATTTCTTGAGGGAGGGCTCTTAAAACCATGATGGCTCATTGATTCTTAACCAGAACCAATGAGGCCACCTGACAAAATTTAATTAGCTTCTATCTCAGAGAAAGAAACTGAGAAACAAAGATTTAGTGACTTGCACAAGTTGGTGCTTCCCAATATTTCTGCGTTCCTGGAACACTTTGGAATATTGAAGTTTGAAGGGCATATTCAGAAGGATGACAACACAAACATCACATTTCACTAAAATAAGTTCGGGGGATATTGATGTTTTGCGTAAGTGTTAAGTAAATACACGAAGGAACACATGAGCAGAGACATGCATTTGAGCTCTGGCTCCTCATCACCTTCTCCAGGGCTGGCCGCTCTGTAGGCCCGAGTCCACTTTGTTGATGGAAGGAGTGACAAACACGCTGAACCGAGATCTCAGTGACTCACCAGTTTCTGCCTGGGGGCCTGGCATGCGGGGACGTGATGTGTGGTCTCAGACCCAGCAACTTTCCATGACTTCCCAAGATTTGCAGTTACCACCTGCGTTAGGGAAAGGCAGTAGGAGGCTCTAAGAACACCTGGTTTATAGCCCCAGACCAACAACTTTTCAAAATGTCTTTCTCAAGCTTAGAAAACTTGGTGCTAGCATGCTTTTTGCTTCAAATAACAACAGAAGGCCTGACTAGAAGTGGCTTAAGCGGTGAGTTCATGTATTCTCCCACATTACAAGAACTCTGAGCCATGAACGTTCCAGAATATTCCTTCCATTTTTCTGATCCTTTGCGCATTGGTGCGGGCTTGGCTCATCCCTTCATGGTTGCCGTGCAGCAGCTGCAGCTTCCAGCATCACATCCCCATGTCAAGGTCTGGCATGGGAAGGTTGTTGGGAAGGAAACAAAGAAGATTGTTTCTTTCCATGAATAAATCACATGCCCATGTGTAAGGAAGACTGGGTAAGATAGTGTCTACCATTTTCAGCCTCTAAGATGGAAAGCGGGCTCTATCTGCAGGGAAGAAGTGCTTTGGCTTGCGCGAGGGTGGCTGGGTAATCAGTTGTACCTGCCACAACCAACAGAGAGAGATCTATCGCCCACACCTCCAATCTAGCTCTGCAGCCACCTCTGGTGTGGGACATGGAATGATGGAAGCGAGGGAAGCTCCTGCTGGGATCCCATGCCCCAGCAGTGGCGTGTTCTCCTTTCTCCCCACTGGTGCCTCATCCCAGGCAGCCCACTTCATCTTCGTTCCTACTCCGTGTGAAGATGAAGAGTACAAGCATGGATGGTCTTTTACTGCTAAGACAAAACAATCCATAACATGCCATGCCCTGGGATAAACACCTCATCTGTTGTCTCATTCAACTTCACAAAATTCCCGTTTTACAGATGAGGAAGTTGAGGCTTGGAGAAATGAAGCGACTGGCTCAAGGTCACACAGAGTAAGGGAAGAAACGGGGGTCGGGACTCAGTTGTCGTTGACTCCAGAGCGTGCCCTCCTAGACGTTATTATTGGATAGCCCTCACTTAAAGGCTCTAGGCTCCAGTTCTAGAGCCAGTGAGCTGGCCTAATTTTCATTCTGCCCGTATCTCCTTGGCTCAAGACCAAGCTGGCAGTGCCCCTTCTTCCCCCACTTGGCCTGGCTTCAGCTGGTCCCTAATCTAAGCTCTGCGTCTTTCCTGGCTCCTTTGCTCCTACCAGTTAGTTCTTTGTGTCTGTCTGTGGTGGGGAGGGGGCTAAATGAGAGTCACATCCACCTGCCACCTTCAGAATGGCTCTCTCTGGGCAACTCAGACCCACAGCCTCTCTGAGCCCCTCCTCTGCTCCCAAACAGGCCTTAAAAGGTATGCAGGCAATCAGACCCGATCTTGGAATCACCAGTGTGGAAAATCTAGGGGAACAAATCCTGTTGACTCTGGGCAGGTGCAGCTGTCACCATCCCCAGCCCCAGGTTCTGGCTGGCTGGCCCCCTCTCTTGGGCTCAGGCACAGGCAGGGGAGGGCAAGGGTGTTGCGGGAGAACGAGGGAGCAGGGTGCTGTGTGTGCCCTCAACGGGCATGGCCACACCAGCCCCAGCAGCCCCTTCTGCTAGAACAAAGCTGTTCCCCACCCTGGAGGGAAAACCCACTTAAGAGAATGAGGTTGTGCCTGCCAAATAAACACAGCGAAGCTTCTTGTCAGTTTTCCACAAAATAAAGACATTTAGATGCCCCCAGTCTCCAGGGTCTTGTTCTTTGGGAAGTGATCCCCTCCTCTAATTAGTTCCCGTAAGAAAAGTCTGGCTCAGGGGAGAGCTGTCAGGCACCCAGCAAATAATCCACTGTACTCTGTCCTTCTCGCTGTGCACATCCCTGCCCCAGGATGTAAAATGCCCATATAGGAAGGACATTCATCTTCCTCTTACAATGGAGAACCCTTTGAAGTTGAGGATAGAAGTCTATCACCCCACAAATATTTCTGGAGCCCATGCAGGGGGCTCAGGATGTCCTCACTAGCTTAGAGCACTGCACAGGCCTGTACCACTCTCCATCCATCTATCCTTTTATTCACCTGTCCACCTAGGGAGTGCTTGCTGAGGGCTGGCTGTGTGCATCTCACGCTGCACACTGAGGATCCAGGGACCAAGGCATCCCTGCCTGCACAGGGTGTACCATGCAGTAGAACAGACAGACAGGGCAGCTCATGATCAGGGAGCTGAAAGTCTGGAGAGAGGCCTATCCCCAGCTCTGCCTGAGCTGAGCGTTTAACTGGGCTTTGCATCATTTCAGTGCTTTCAGCAGCGGAGGATGCTCTCAGAAAACACCCAAGGCAGGGAGTGATAGATGTGTGTTTTGGGAAAACCACCCTGGTCCTGAGAGGCTGGGTTGGAGGCAGACACTGACTGGGAGGCTGATCCAGAGGTGAGACATGGCGGCCCGAACCGAGGTAGGAGAAGAAGGGGGAGGGGAACGGAGGGATTGATTTGAACAATAATTAAAAGGTAGTGCCAATAGGATTGAGTGAGATAAGGTGAGGGTGGCGAGGAAGAGGGAGGGTCAAGGGTGATGCCCACATTTCTGAGCTGGGCAATTTGGTGGACATTGGCGCCCTTTGCTGATGAGAAAAGGGATCCTGACAGAGGGTGTTGATTCACCAGGTTATTCTTGAGTCAGTGGAATTGCAACAGAGCTCAAACTTCTTCCTGAGGTACTCCTGTCCCAGGAGATGATGGCCTCGGTATGCCCACGGGAGAGGGCTCCTGTTGGTTTGGGAGAGGGGAAAGGTTATTTTCAATCGGGGGTTCTCAACCCAGGAGACATTTGTCAGTGTCTGGAGTTATTTTTGGTCGTTGCAACTCTGGGGACGGGGGAGGTCATGGCATCTACTGGCAGAGGCAGGAATACTGCTAGACTCCCTACAGTGCACAAGACAGCTGCCTGCAACCACAAACCATCTGGCCCACAAGATCAGTTGCGCTCAGGCTGAGAAACTAACAGGCCTTCGGGAAGCCGAATAGTGAAGAACAGTCATGACAGCGGTGGAGCAAGATGCTTGAGTTCAAATCTCAGCTCTATTGATTAGAAGGTGTCTGATCATGGGCAAGTTACTTGCCACTTAAAGGAGACCCTGCAGGTCCTGGCATATAAGAGGTCAGCATTTAGTAAATGGTAGCAGATCTCCAAGCTCATCCATGAATTAGCTCAGATGGCCATACCCTAGGAGTGTGAGGAAACTGACCTGCAAGCCCTGGACACTAGGTCAGACACCTTTATGTAAAGTAGTTATGATCACAATTGTCGTAATAGGGCTCTTTCAAAGGCAAGGCACCATGCAAAGTGTTTCACATGTGTTGACTCATGTTACCTTCAGAAACCCCACCAAGTAGGGCTTTTATTTCTACTTTGTAGGTGAGGAAACAGACTCAGAGAGGTTGAGAGTGTGCTAGGCACTTGGAATACATGGAAGAATAAGGTTACCCTGTGTTCTCTAGGACCTCAGTCTAGTTAAGGAGACAGGAAGACAAACCAATACCACTAACATGACAACAGTGAGTGTAATTTCCACTCAGCCTCATCTGACAAGTATTCAACAAATAATTGATGAGCCTCTACTATGAGCCAGGTCCATGTCTTAGTCACTTGAGTTCCTGCCCTCAAGTAGTTCGCAGCCTAGTGGTGATACAGATTATAGGATGCCCAAGCAATGCATGCCCACCAGCAGCTGTATGACTGCATTTCCCAAGCACCAGGTACTAACAGGCTTTGGCTCCTTTAATCTTAAAACGCATCACAATGAGACATTATCGCTAGGCTCATTTTGTAGTTTGGGAACTGAGGTTGTAAAAGATTAAACAACTTGCCCAAAGTCTTACAACTCGTTTGTGGTGGGGCCAAGTTTGGAGCCCTGAGTTTTCATGCCCCAGAGCTTAAAGTCTTGACCCCTCCAATGGATGCCTGCCCTGTTCTATTGGGAGCCCCTGCCATGCCAATAGAACAGGGCAGGCATCGCCTGTGGCTCGCCTGCCACCTGAAGTCTGTTTCCTCCAGATATCCCTTTGAACTTCACCCTTCTGGAAGTGACTGGCAATCAGCCCGGGGCTTGCTCAACATTGCGGAGAGGAGCCGTTGCAAGGTGCAAAGGTGGTGAGATCCTGAGAGGTGGCAGCCAGAAGCTTGCTCCTGTGGGGCCCAGAGGCACGAGGGACACCTCCTGGGGCACTTCACACCCATCCAGACAGGACGTCCTTGCACTGATGTGATCTTCAATGAGGAAAATAGGGTTCAGTCTGTTCTCTTAGAGAGGCTGTGGGCATATGAGGAGCAAAACAAGAGGAAGAGGAATCTTGAAATGACAGTCTCATTAAAGGTGCTCTCTGCAGAAACCCAGGGAGGCTAATTTGCCTTCCCCAGTTTCCTTTTTCGAATGTCCTCCAATGAAACCCAGTCAAATGGATACAGGGAACTCACTTTCTAATGAAATACAGGCCAGGGGATCCCACTTTCCTGGACACAGACCCCAGGGCCATGTACAAGTTGTTGCTGGGCACTGACATCCCAGCTAAAGTCCCCGTGTTGTCTGTACACAGAACTAGCAAGTACTGCACATTTGTGTTCAACTCTGGTTGGATTCTGTTCATTCCACAAGCATTTACTGAGCACAGCTCAGATGCGAGGCACTACACAGCAAACTGAAGAGACAATGGTGAGGCAAGGTGGTGTCTGTCCTCAGAGGCACACTGAATGGAAGCTATTTTCAGGGCTCCTGTTATTCTGGGGGCTGGGTCTCTTGCCTCTAGCAATAGGTCGTGCTTTCAGAGGAGCTAAAGAACGGGTACACCTAGCTAGAATGTGGAATGTTCTGGAATGAGTGTCAGACAGGTCTCTACATGTGGCTGTTGGGTTCCCACAAAGACTCTCAGAATTGGTGGCCATTGACCAGACAGAATTTTTACTAGTGAAGTTAGAGAAGTTCTTTAAGTGGAGAAAAATTCTCAGGCTGATATCATGAAGACTGATGGAAACTTGGAAAACTTGGCATGCTCTGGTGTCAGTATGAGCTCCACAAATCATGGAAGAAATTCAGAGTTTTGAATGGGGCTTGAGTTGAGTTGCTTCCCAGTCATTCGTTCCTTCACTCACTCATTTGTTCGAAAACTGTGTTGTATGCCTGGCACCATGCCAAGTGCTTGACCTAGGCTAGCTCACTGAAGTGGCAGAGAATCTCATGAGGTGGTATTATTAGTGCCACATTGTACAGATATAGAAACTGACACCCAGAGAGAGGAAGGAAGTTGGCCAAGGTTGCACAGCCAGAAAGTAGTACCGAGAAGAATTAGGTCAAACTCTGCCATCTTCAGCAGTGTGACCTTGGAATAAGATCACTTTACAGAGTCTTGTTTTTTGTTTTTTTCTGTGCAAATTGGCTATAATGATCTTTACTCCAAGGCTGTTATGAGGCTTAAATAAGACAACGTTCCCAAAGGGCCCGGTCCATAGACACCCTTAGAACACTTTGATTTTCTTTCCCTCTCTTGTCTCCAAGGGGTTTAGGCTGTAACTCCCTCTAGAATCAGGCAGGGTTTGCTCTGTCCCTGAGAATCGGCCCTCAGACCTCAGCCCACCCATTCCTGGCCTTCTGGGGGCATCTGGGACAGCTGATCAGACAGCACTAGACAGGCCCTGTTACCTGGTGGGTGAGCTTTGGGGGTGCTGCCCTGCAGAGCAGTGTGTGGGAAGGGCGGAGGCTTCCTTCAGCCGACAGGGTAAGGACCCAACAGTTCTAGTTCCTATATCTCTGTGCCTAGGCACTGCTACTTGAAACTAGCAAGGCAATACGTGTTTTAAATGTAAGATCATCAATATTTGGAGGAAAAAAAAAAAGCCAGGGGAATCCTGTCTAAGTGCTAGCTCCTGAAAGGGCCTGTTTTCCTCACTGGAGCCAGGTGAACTGGTTTTCATGGAAATGCTGATGTCAGTCAGAGAGCTCGTTTGGCCAGAGAGGGGTCCAATGGGCCCCTAACTACTGGGATCTCAGTGTCCTAATGTCAGTGGGGAGCTGAGGATGGGGAAGGACACCTTGGGGGCCAAAAACCTCCCTGGGCCCTTTCGCACTAGAAGACTCAGAAACCTAGTTTACAAGGAATGGATCAGATGAAGGGGTAAGAAATGAAGTCAGGAGGTAAAAAGTTTCCTGTGACTTTGCACTACCTCTTGCTAAGTGTTGCACTGGATGCTTTCATAAAAGCATCACCTCAAATCCTTGCAGCATCCCTACAAGATAAAAGTGTGGATTATGGCATTATGTACTCTACCTGATAAAAGTGATTAGTTCTGTGATGGGACTGGCAGGAAGGTGAGAGAAGGAGGGCACCACGATGAGGGCTTTGCTCGCAAGATTGTGTTATTACCAGGCCATTTTACAAATGAGAACACTGAGGCTTAGAGAGAGAGAGATCACCCAGCTAGTAGTCAGAATTAGGTGTGAAACCAGCCTAGCATGAGGAGTTTAGAGTGAGATAAAGGATGAGACGAGGCCCTTGAACTCAGGCTTGGTGATAAGGTGAAAAGGTAGGATAGTTACAAGGGGAGGTGGCTTGGACTGTGCTGGGAGCAGCATTGGAGCACTGCTGCAGATTCTGGGTCTACCAGGAAGGTATAGTGAACGTCTTTGAGAATATGATAGAAGCTAGCAACCGTTTCCACAAAAACTGCACCCTCCACACTCACATGACCTGTTGTGTACAATCTTAGGGGGGTTATGAACCTCTCTGGAGACATCCTTGGTCTCCAGATGAAAGGCGTTCTTGAGTTGAGGAGTTTTACCTTGCATGGGTGCAGTGCAGCATGGGTCCAGCCCATCACCTTTTATGCCCAACTGTGCTCATAATGTATGCCTATTGCTGCCCTCCCTCCCCTTCCCCTTGCACTGCTGATTTTCTTCCTGCTGAGACATGCTTGGATGGGAAGGAAGAGCCATTGCAGGTGCCTAGGGTTTCCCTGTTCTCTTTGATCCCTGCTTGGGACACTCTTCCAGTGAGCTGAAGTGTCCCAGCGTAGATTCCCCCGTCATGAGCTGCACCCTGGCAGCTTCTCCTGCTACAGGCACTGCACACACTTGCAGGTCAGCTCAGGTTACAGAAATGGAAATGAGTAGTGTAGAAGTGGCATGTACCAGGAACCCAATAAAAGCGTGCAGAATCTGCAGATGCCTTTTTCCATGGTCCTGATAATAGAAAGTTGTAGTTATTGGTGTATGTATGACCCATGCCTTCCCATTAGATTGTAAGATCTTTGAGGACAAAAGATAGCAAGCTTACCTTTTTTATATTGGAATGAGAGGTGGAAAGAGGGATTGAAGGAAAGAGAAAGTGTGTTGTGGACATCACAGTTTCATTTGGTTCAGATAGAATCTTTTTTGTTTGTTTTTTAACATGTTAACTAGGCTGAGAGAATATGAAATTAGAGCTGAAGATTCTTGGATGCAATCTGGTAGGAGACAATGATTACAGCACAACATGATGGAGAAAGCAAGGATTGACCATATCATTTGAACCCCTGGACCTACCTGGACCTGAAGCCCCTTCTTGGTTTTATAAGCCCTTAGTTTTTTGTTTTATTACTTTTATATTTTCTCCTAACGTTAGTTTGTGCAGTATACCTGTCACTTGTAACTGAGAGTGTTGACTACTACAGAAAGGTGGAAGAAGTCAAGTGAACAGGAGGGAGGGAGGGAGGGAGGAAGTGATGTCTCCGATGTGTAAGGGTCACAACAAAACTTGTGTCGATTCAGATATAGCAGACCCATCCTAAGACCTCTGCAGCTCCCATTCTGAGGATGTAGGGCTAGAATACAGCCTCCAGGGTCAGCCCTAGACAAGGGCTTTAGGGAGAGAAGGAGGCTGAAGATGGCCTCCAGGGGCTTTGGACGGGCAGAAGCCCTGGGAGGTGGAGAGCGGGTTAGTGGAAGCCTGAGCAGCAGCTCCTTGTGTTTACAGTAAACAGAGGCGGGTGGCTCAGCCTCCCCCTGGCCCTCAGTGGGGAGGGGAACAGTTAATGGAAAACTCCTCCCTGCTGCCAACTCTGGGTAATTGAACAGGGGTTGGGTGGGGGGTGGAGGACACATGGGGCTGTGAGGTAGTGCAGATTGTACAGTAGTTAAGAGTCTGCTGGGCTGGAGGATGGGCTAAAGAAGAAGGCACCCACCCAAAAGCTGGCACTGATGACAACCACAGAGTGGCTGGCAAAATCCTGCCCCTCCTCCCTTGGGTTTTTTATGTTCTAGGGAAGTCTGACTTCCATATAAGACAGTGCTACTGTGTTTTCATCTCTTGCTACTCAAAGTATGGTTCCTGAACAAGGGGCATCACTTGGGAGCTCGTAGAAGTGCAGAAGCTCAATCATCATCCCACACCTACTAAATCAAAATCTGTCTTAACAAGCCCTAGGGGGTGATTCTTCTGCAAGTTCAAGTTTGAGATGCTCTGTGATACTCCCCTGAATAGCATAAAGTAAGGACAGGTGATTCTACAGCAACACAAATTGGCCCAGGATATGTATTTAGATGGGTTACGAAATATTTGGTGTCCAGTGCATTTTTTGCAAATTAGATCTTATTGGAAATCCACCAAAGGAATTAACTCGTTAGAACAACAGCAGTTGCAGGAACAAAGAACATGGAAGTCTCGCTTTACGGAAGCATCACAACTTCCTCTAATAAGTGTATATTTTTAAAATTAAATTTACTTAAATTGAAGTATGACTGTCATCTAACGTCCCTCACTTGTCATACGGTTTGCATTTGTGGATCTGTGGTAGTTACAGGAGCCATCCTAAGGATTTTACATGCTTGGCCTTAGGAAATCCTCACCCAGCTTTAGGAGGTAGGGATTATTCCCATCTAGCAAATGAGCAAATTAAGGAAGATACAGGTGACATCACTTTGAGTTTTGCATTTCATCTTCCCTTTCACTTTTGTTTCATAATCTTTTCCCTATCATCTTCCCCTGGCTCCCCATCCTCATCACTGCCAGGTCCTGATACACAAGTCTTAGGACCTGTAGGTTTCTAGTGGTTACCAGAGGCTGATTGTGCAGTGCTTACCACATGCCTGGTTGTCTGCTGGGAGAAGAGGCCACTGTACTCCCTCCTCCAAGTTGCTCCAGGACCTTGGTTGTCCTGGACTTGGACAAGGTGACATACCCAGTTAGGTGATGTGTGCAAATCTGGGGAATTCTGAGCATTAGGAGACAGCCCTCCATGGACCTCTTCTGTCTCTTACCAGCTGGTTGCCTTTGTCTTTTAAGGATGTTTATGTAAGGAGCAGCCTTGGAAGACAGAGACAGATACAGTGTCTTTCTCCAGAGCAAAGTGCAGATTTGTTTACTATCCAGAATGTCTCCCTCTGGGGTAAAGGTCAAGTAGGCTTACTGTTCAGTATAAAATATTTGGGTTCTCTCAGCTTGGTGTCCTCTCCTGGAATACTACCCTCTGTCATCTATACAGGCAAAGTCACCTGGCCCTTTTCACTTCATTCTGTGGGAATTGGAGCAAGGGAAAGTGACATAAGTATGAACTCAAGCTAACTTGCTGTGAATAATTGTCTTTTGTCTCTGACTCAGGAGTCTTGTGTCTTCTGCCAGCATCTGTGAGACTGAAGTAGATATAAGTATTAGCATGAAAGCAGGGTAAAATCTTAGATCCTTCACAATTCTTGACACTAGAGTCTTCTGGTTCATAGAATTAAATATATATGTCCTACTTGGAACACCAGACCCAGTCCCCTCACTCAGAAGACTAAAGAAGCTGTCATGGTCGTAGAGAGTAGAAAAGCCAGGAGTCCAAGCCAGATGGCCTTGGTCTGATCTGGCCGCTGACTTAAGGTGGTGTTTCAACCTCACTGAGCCTCAGTGTCCTCATTAGTAAACCAGGACTAAAAATCCTTCCTGCTTTATAGGACTGTGGTAAAGAGTAAGTGAGATAATGAGATAAGATTGAAGAGTAAGTTATCTACAAATGCCGGGTGTTGTTGCTACTGTCATGATCATTTTTAATCCCCTAGCTGGCCATTCCCCTAGGAGTAGTTACTGAGGGTGCATGGAGCTGGGGACAGAGGCCCTTGCCCATGAAGATCCATTCAGGCCAGCTGTGAGGCACCACTTGCTGTGACCCCAGTTGGTGGGTCAAGGTTATAGGAAACCACCTCACCTCTGTGCTAGGTGTTCTCTGTGGATCCCTTGCCCCTACTTTTACCATACGTATTAGTCATCTCAGTTGCCAGAACAGAATACCATAGACTGGGTGGCTTAAACAAAGGCTGGAAATCTGAGATCGGGGTGCCAGTATGATTGGGTTCCTGGCTCACAGACGGCTGCCTTCTCATGGTGACTTCAAATGGCAGAGAGAGAGTGTGCTAGTGTCTCTATTCTCATTAGGGCAGTAATCCCAGCCTCATGACCTCAACTAAACCCAGTTATCATCCAAAGGCCTCATCTCCAAATATCATCACACTGGAGGCCAGGGTTTCAACCTATGAATTTGGGGGGATGCCATTCAGCCCACAACATTCTCTCTGCTTCCCCATCCTACTCAAGCCCCAAGAAGCTGACTTCCTTGGACTGTACCATTAGGATCCTTTCCCTCTGACTTCTGGCTGGGTCCAGCCAACTGGTGGCAACAAGAGGAGCTTGAAGGGCCAGAGGAGAGAGAGTCTGGTGCATTTATTATCCCAGGGTTTTCCAGGCCACGGGTTGGTGGTAGCTGTGCTTCTCTATTCAAGGTGACAGTTGCTGTTGTGCATGTGTATTCTACAGCTATAGCGCTGGCTCAGTTCCGGCGATCACTCCTCCTTTGCCCATTCAGGGCCAGGGGGTGGCAATGACATCACACAATTAACAACCTGGGTGCCTTCTTACCTTTCTTGGTGTCTATGCAGACTGGTCCAGACTCTAGTAAGTAGGCCATTACATTTTCCTGAGTGAGCTCTTCTGAGTCTGTCATCTGTTTTTGGCCAGGACTCTGCAAAGGAGCCTCCAGTTGTCCCCATCACAGCCTAAGCCCAGAGAGACAGGCATTTACAGTCCTGAAAAGGTCTGGGCACCGCTGGGAAATACCTGTGCAATCACCAGAGCAATGCAAGCCTCCCTTCTTTACCGTTGGCAGTGGTTCTCCAATCTTTTGGTTTCAGGACCCTTTACATTCTTAGAAATAATTGAGGCTCTCAAATAGTTACTGTTTAAGTAAATTATATTGATCCATAGTTACTATATAGAAATAAAATTGATACATTTTAAAATATGAATTTATTCATATGAAAAATTATAAACATGATTTATCTTAAGACAGTGTTTTATGAAAAATAACTTGATTTTTCCAAAATGAAACAATAACATTGTTTTACATTTCGTAAATCTTTTTAAACATCTGACTTACTGGAAGCTGGATTCTCATCGGCGTCTACATTCAATGTATTGTAATAAGTTGCTCTGGTTGCAGTATATGAGAAAATATGAGTGGTGCTGCACTGAGTTATTCTGAAACATTGTCTTGTATAATGTATTTTTTAAATAGTTGAGAATACCTCTAATGTCATCAGAAGTCTTTAAGTATTGGGAAGCTGTCAAGCTCACATTAGCAGAAGCCAGTTTTACAAAATTATATATATATATATATATATATATATATATATATATATATAACATATATATTGCACAAAAGCTCTAATTCAATGCGACAAAATCTGTCAAGTTTTCTTGAGTTGGCAAATTTATTTTGTTTCATTTTCAAGAATATGTCTGGAATACTCAAGACTGAAAAGCCACAGTCATCTGCCAGTTGTTCTTTCAAAGTCAAAATGATATTCCGCTGAAGAAAGTAGCAAGTTCGGCTTCAAGTCAAGTCATGGCAAATGGACTTTGCCTACAGCCAACCCAAGCACGCAGCCAAGCCTCATATGCAGCATGAGTGCTTTACGCACACTTCCTTTTTCATTACACAGAATATTCAAAGCACCTGAACTCTGACTGCTTCCTCAAGGGCATTCTAAAGTGAAACTAGCTTTTTTCCCTTTCAGGTGAATGGTGAAGAATACAGTGAATCACTAGTGCATTTTGGTGCTACCACCTTGATTCCTGCCACGCCTTGGCAGTTTTACCTTTCATTGCTTTTGCACTATTAATGCAAATGCCAGTACAGCAAAAAGTATCTCATTATTATTAAAAGAATGTTGATCCTGCAGATCTCCTACAAAGGTCTTAGTGCCCCCAGAGGTCCTAGAACTACATTTTGAAAACAACTGCCATACAGTATAGAGTGAAGTCAGAGCGAGTGTCAAGTATACCTTTATTTTCTCCAAAGACCTTTTCTAATCTGGAACTCACTCGAGCCTCTGGAATCTAAGCTGTGTGAGAGCAGGAAGTCTTCACCCTCACAATTTATCAGTGCTTGCATGTGACATGTCAACAAAATTTATTGACTTAGAAAGAGGATTTAAATTTGATATAAACCAAGAAATAATACTTGCTTCTGATTTTTTAAAAAGCTAAGTATCAGCTAAATGGATGTAACAATGCATCAAGCTTAATGGAAACGGTACCTCTGAGCCTCAGTTTTTTCATCTGCAACATGGACTTGATTTAATCCGCTGCTTATTACAATTTTCCACTGAAGAACTTTAAGAAGCAAAGGAAAATGAATGAATGAATATTTCCTGGGGGAGCCAGCAGCAATCTGTATCCAACCTCTTTTCTTTTTTTGTTGGAGTACATGATAACCTAATATATTTATATATCTTGTAAGGACAAATCAGTGTACTTGGGATATCCATCAGCTTGAATATATGTCTTTTTTAAATGCTAGAATCATCTCCAACCTATTTTCTGAAATCGCTTGTATTTTAATTTCCACAATTTTGGGGACCTTGTAATTCTAATCCACAAAATATCAGTGTTTACTTTAATAGGAAAGGATGTTTTAAAATTACTTAGCGACAGCAAGTTTTAAAAGGTTGATGATCTATTTATTCAGATGCAAGGTTGAGTCTCAAAGGGCATGGTATGTGGATTTAAGTCACAGTCCTGAGCTTTGGTGTTGGTTCTGCCACTTCCTCTTTATATGACCTTGGGCAAGTTATGCTCTTTTGAGTCTCAGTGTCCTCACATTAAAAAATGAGAATAATGCTGATCACAATTACAATAGTAAAACCATAACCTATATATAAAAAAAATAGTGCCTCCAGGCTGGGCACAGTGCCTCATACCTATAATCCCAGCACTTCAAAGGCCAAGGTGGGAGGATCACCTGAGGTCAGGAGTTTGAGACCAGCCTGGCCAACATGGAGAAACTCAGGAGTTTGAGACCAGCCTGGCCTAGTCTTTCTTCTGGATATATCTAGATCCTCTTCAAGCAGAAGCAGGAGATCTCTTTTGTTATGTGAAACCCCTTGATTTTTGAATGATGACAATTCACTTACTATATTCAAAAAACTATATGGGTCAAAGGCAGTGTGGGGGCTGCCATAATACCTCAATGTGCCTTCTTTTGAAGAGCAGGAAGGATTTATGAATTATGCTGTAGAGATTTTGTATTTTTAGAGCTCTACTAAAAATACAAAAATTAGCCCAGGCTGGTGGCACATGCCTGTAGTCCCAGCTACTTGGGAGGCTGAGGCAGAAGAATCACTTGAACCCAGGAGGTGGAGGTTGCAGTGAACTGAGATCATGCTACTGCACTCCAGTCTGGATGACAGAGCAAGAATCCATCTCAAAATAATAATAATAATAATAATAATAATGTCTCCAACTCCACAGGTAGAATTCCCTGGAGAAAAAGACAGCAATGTACCTCTGAATGTATGCAAAAGTTCTAAGTGCCATGAGGTCATCTCATCCCTGGCTCCTTTCCAAAACCCTTGGATTCTCAGGGCTGGAAGCACACAGAGATTTTCATACAGTGTTGCTGATACCCTAGGATTCCTTGGAGGTGTGTCAGAGTCCAGCTGTGTTAGAGAAGAAAACTATTCTGACACATTAACAGAAGACTTTATTCAGGACTATTGTGATAGGTGTCAAGATTACTCCAGTAGAGGAGAGAGATGGGACCCCACCTTAAATACAGCAAAGACAAAGAGGGATTTCTAGCCAATGAGCAGAGTGAGGGGGTCAATGAATGGAACATTACTTATAGGAGACATCAGGCATAGGGGATTCTTGCTAAACCAACTTAACGGAATTTCTGCTGAAGGCAGGCCAAAGACTTAAACATCAAAGATGGGGAATGAGGAATTTGAACAGACAGTGAAGGTGTTCAAATAGTAAGCATGTGGAGATTCTTGGAAAACTGACTTAGCAGGATTTTTGCTAGAGTTGGACCAGGAAGGCCAAAGACAAGGCCTAAGGATGAGGCCTAGTCTAAAAGAGGGCTTAGAGGAGCCTGTCCAAAGTTTGGTCAAGGACAGAGTTTTAATCAGCTGGGCTTGGGCACCTCTTGTCCCCACATCCCATTCATATGTACCAGATCACCTCCGTTTGTATCTGTTTTAATTTGAATTCATGGTTCTTCAGGTAAAAACACATCGAGCCCATAAATAAAGAGATATTCCATGTTCATAGATAGAGCATCTCACTGTTGTCAAAATACCAATTCTTTCCAACTTAATGCAAACTCAAACAAAATTTTAGCAAGTTGGCTGGGCACAGTGGCTCACACCTGTAATTCCAGCACTTTGGGAGGCCAAGGAGGGTGAATCACGAGGTCAGGAGTTCAACACCAGCCTGGCCAACATGGTAAAACCCCGTCTCTACCAAAAAAAGTACAAAAATTAGCTGGACATGGTGGCAGGCACCTGTAATCCCAGCTACTCGGAAGGCTGAGGCAGGAGAATCTCTTGAAACTAGGAGGCGGAGGTTGCAGTGAGCTGAGATGGTGCCATTCCACTCCAGCCTGGGTGACAAGAGTGAAATTCCATCTCAAAAAAACCCAAAAAAATCAGCAAGTTATTTTGCAGGTTAATACCTGCATTTTAAAGTATATGGAGAAGCAAAAGGCCCAGAATAGTCAACACAATATTAAAGTAGAAGAGCAAATTCAGAGAACTAACACTAACCAACTTCAAGACTTACTAGAAAACTATCATAACATTGTGGTATTAGTGAAAGGACAGACACATAGATCAATGGAACTGAAAAGGGGATCACAGAAATAAACTCATACAAATATAGTCAACCAGTCTTTGACAAAGGAGCACAGGTAATACAAAGGAGAAAAGATAGCCTTATCAACAAATGGTTCTAGAAAAATGGACATCTACATGCAAAATAGTGATAATAGTAGTCTAGATGCAAATCTTATACTCTTCACAAAAATTAACTCAACCTTGATCATAAACCCAAATGTAAAATGCAAAACTATGAAACTCCTAGAAAATAATATAGAAGAAAATCTAGATGACACTGGGTTTGGTGATGACTTTTTATACAACACCAGGGGCTCATGGTGAGGACTACATGGCTATCTATAGAGAATAGCTGTTACCAGGGGCTCAAAATCCAGGCCTAGTCTTTCCAGTTCGTCTGGATATGTCTAGATCCTCTTCAAGCAGGAGGAAATCTCTTTTGTTATGTGAAACTCCTTGATTTTTGAATGATGACAATTCATTAAATATATTTAAAAGACCATATGGGTCAAAGGCAGTGTGGGGGTTGCCATAATGCCTTAATGTGCCTTCTTCTGAAAAGTAGAAAGGATTTATAAATTATGCTGCAGAGATAAATGAAAGCTCTTGAAGATTATGACAGTCCCAGTAAGTGAGGAATCTTTGGTCCAAAGCAAACGCTGTGTTTTTCTTCTCTAAAACTATGTTCAAAAACATTGAAACAATAACTGAATATGCCCAGGAGGATAGATTTCAATATTCAGGCTACTTCAGGCTTTGATCTAGACAGAAACGGGAAAAGCTTGAGAAAAGTCAAGTGAAAGTTAAGAGGCCTTTAATCTAGGGTAGAATTGAAGCTGAACAGCAAAGGATAGAACGCTGAGGCTTTTCCACTCAAACCAAAGCAAAGGGGTGAGAAATAGCAAACAAAAGCAAGTCAGTCTCTGGAAAGTCCACAGACATGAACCCATCAAAGAGACTTGAACTTTAAGGAGAAAAGCTGTGTTGGTGTATCCCTTAATTTAGCCAAGCAACTCCAGCAAAGCTCTAATCCACTTCATCCTGGCTTTTAGGGGAGGAGGGTTCAAATCCCAGCTCCTCCATCTGGTAGCTGTTGTGATCTATGGCAGTATTTGAATCTCACTGAGCTCTGATCTCTAGCAAATAAAATGGGAAAGGTAGTACGTACTGCAAGGGCTGTTATAAGAAAGAAGTGAGATGCACCCTAACTCTCCATTGCTGCATGCTTACTGTATGTCAGCCACACCACATCTTACTTAAGCTCATTACATCAAGTCATTGCCATTATCATTGCTGTCAGGATGGGTAGAAGCCCCCGCATACAAGGTAAACTAAGTTAATGATAAGTGTGATGGTGCAATTTATGGTATCACTATTGTTTTTATTACAGGAGTTTGGACATGCCTCGTAGTCCTGGGGTAGGTGGAAGCTTCTCTGAATCACATTATCAACCATCTGGGGAAGACTGCCCTGAACAATTCTGTGACACAAGAATCATCCTCTAAAACATACATAGGCTTTCTTGTTCTTGTTCTCTAATCCTTGAATATATTAAGCAGTTTGAAATGAAAATGGATTGTCCTTGTTTTGTAAGTAAATTTGAAGACTTTCTTCTATATCTATTACCTCTCACACAATGCTTGCCCAAGTACTGGGCACGTAATACCTGATAAATAAATTTTGTAAAAAAGTAAGTTTACTGTGTTTTCCCATTCCAAAAGCAATTTAGGCTAGTTATAATGAACTTGGAACCTATAGGCAGGCAGGAAGAAGAAATCAGCTCTGAAGGGCGATGGGCAATGCTAAGCTGTTCAAGGGTCTTTGGAAAGCAAAATGCAAATCCCAGCCTGCAAACTATATGACCGGCGGGGTGGCCGCTTTCTTTGCAAAACCCCAGCAAGCTGGAACACATGACTTATTTGGTGTTTAACTACAGCTTGCTCAGCTCAGCAGGCCTGGGCCTAGCAGAGCACCTGCCAGAAAGGAGATACTTGGTCTAACCTCCCCAGCTCAGGGTGAGTCCAGAAATGTTGGGAACAGGGGAGTTTCTGGTTGCCATAAGAATCTGAATGTGACACTGGCAATTCATGGGCAAGAGCTCTCTATGTGAGGGACAGTCCTACATACCCAAATGCCAAGAATGCTGCTCACAGAGAAATACCGAGGCTAGTGAAAGTGGCAGTAAAAGGAAACCAGTTAGAAAGCAATGCGCTTGACAGCAAAACAGAGTTCCACGTGTACGAATGCATGGGGTGAGTCTGGAAGATCTTACAGCCCCAGAAGTTAATAGTGGTAACCCTCTGGGCAATGGAATTAGGGGAGCTTCCGAATCATTTTTTTTTTCACTTTGCAAATGCTCTATTGTCATTATTTTTCTTATAAAGATGTTCTGTGATGCATATGATGTGATAAACAAAAAAATAACTATTGTATTTCCTTTCAGATATTTTTTTCCCTAAAGATAGGTATTATTTGTAAACACAGTTGAAATCTTGAAGGAATAAATGACTGAATGGAGTACTTAATGACTAATATAGTAATGGACCAACTGAGGGAAACCCTTTTTAGGGGCAGCAGCACCCTCACCCTCTTCCTCATGCTTGAGCTCCCTGGGATCTGGAGGGACATAAAGAGTCCTTTATTTTTCTCCAGGTTCCACCAAGTCTCCGAGTTTCCGCAGGTGGCTTGTTAGTCACGGAGGCGCAGGTGAAATGGAGAAGGCTGCTTATCAGCCTGGGCTGGTCCAGATGCTATCACTGAGGTCCAGACCCACACAAGAGCCTCAGTCTGACCTGTGTTTCTCTCCTGTTCCCCCTAAGATCCCCCCCACCCCAGCCATCTGATAAGACACATTTAGCTGTCTAGTTTGCATGGCCCTGACAATTTTCATTCAAAACTTATGCAAATACTGAGGGCAGGTTGCTGAGGATAGAGGTTGTGGTGAAATGCTTCTAAACTTTTAACCAAATGATTCTATTAACCCCAAGAAGAGGAGCCTTTGATTTAGGCCTCAATTTGCATCAAAAGGACAGTTAGGCCCCTGTTCATTTCTACCTCCATCTGGCAGCTTATCTCCTCTGGGAAAGTGGAATTAGCAATGTGACACAGTGACTTTCCCAGAACCACTGGGCTCCTTGGCTCCTGGCGAGGTGGCTACTGAAGCCGCCTTCACTCACCAACTGGGTCGTGTGTGAGATGAAACTGGGAAGGCTCCAGGCAGGTTCCCAAGCCACGGGCCAGTGGTCAGAGGCAGCACTTGCCAGAAGCAGGCTTCTGGGTCCTCTGCGCATCAGCCTGGTGTGTTTATACAGAGGCAGGGTCAGCTGGGCAGGCAAGGCATTAGCAAAAAGTGCTGCACAAATCCAGCTGATGAATGAATGTTATGAAAACGGCACCTTTTGATTGGTAACCAGATACCTTACCAAGGGAAGCGGCTGAGCTCCGGGAAGGCCAGGGGGAATTCTGCAGAGGCATTTCCTGCTTCCTCACCCAGACCTGGTGGGCTCAGACTACCTTCTTCTTAATCCCAGACAGAACATCTGTTCAGACCAGTAGTCCTGGTGGCACCTGCTTCATGGGCACACAACTTGTAAAGTCACAGGAGGCCCTGTGTTTACAAGAACCCTGTCCCTGGTTTAATGCTTTCCTATTGCTGTCTCGAAATTCCTAATAATTTTTGAACAAGGGCTCCAGATTTTTAGTTTGCATTGAACCCCATGAACTATATAGCCAGTCCTAGACCTGGGTGAGAGCATGGCCCTGACACATCCTCTGTAGCCCTGGTGAAGGATGAGGTAGCTGCTGCACCTGAATTTGGTGTTCAAGGCCCTTTCCATCTTAGTTTCCTTTTTTTTTTTTTTTTTTTTTTTTTAGAGACAGGGTTTCACCATGTTGGCCAGGATGGTCTCGATCTCCTCACCTCGTGATCTGCCCGCCTCGGCCTCCCAAAGTGCTGGGATTACAGGTGTGAGCCACTGTGACCAGTCTCCATCTTAGTTTCCTGACTGCTTTTCCACTTATTCCTACATTCCACTCTTGGGAACAGGTTGCCTTCCCCCGAAGATCGTGCCCCGCACCTCCCTGCCTTTGTGTGTCTTATTCCCTGTACTTGGTTAACCTGTCCCTCTTATCTCCACACAGATTCCCTCTCAGCTTTCATGACCACAGAGGAGAATCGTTTTCTTTCTGAAGATTTCTTTGACATCCTGCAGGCAGAGTTAGTGGCCGCATCTTCTTGACACTTCCAGTTGGAGCTCTTACTGAATTCCAGAATGATCAAGCACCTGTCTCCAAAGAGTCTCATTAAAAAGATTTAATCACTGATATGGCAGAGGCACCAAGCAATCAGAGCTGATGGAAGGAGGCCAGGAACAGCCCTAGAGTAGTGTGTCCCTGCTGCATCTGGGGAATCAGCGTGCCCCCTGGGCCCAGAGTAGCAGCTAAGGAGTATTTACCCATCACTAAGGAGTATTTCAACCTTTGGAAAGCAGGTACCACTCTCCTGGTGTGGCCTGGCTGAGCTGAGATTGCCCTACTCCAACAGGAGCTGACCCTCAACAGGGGTTGTGTGTGGTTCCTCTCTCTATCCTGGCGTCTAAGGTAGGGTTTGGCCAGGGTCAGAGCTCAGAAAAGGAGGATGGATGGGCTGGGGAAAGTCTATGGTAACCTGGGTTCCCTCCTGGCATCCTTCACAGACAGAGGGAATGATGAGCCTGTCTGGGAAATCTGGAGACATTCATCTCTCCAGCTTTCCCCAAGGGCCCTTCTCAGTCAATAAACCCAGCATATTGCAAAGTGGCCTGCAGTGGCTGAGAAAAAAGAAAAAACAAAAGAAAAAGGAAGCAGTCCCAGGCCACACACATCCACACAAGACACATAAACACATGTTCACACACAAGCATGCCCTGTACACATACAAACTTGTATGTACATGCTACTCAAACCCACCACGTACTGCAGACACCATGTATTTCCCAATACACCCTCGTGCCTCCTAAAGCTAGGAGTGATCCACGGGAACCAGCGTGTGAGCCAGGTGGACATCTGTGCTGGGTTAGGAGAATGGCCAGGGGGTGGGGGCTGCATGGATACTCTAGAGGGAGAGAGGTCCTGGTGCTGGGAGGATTTGGAGAGGAAGAGGAGAGGGAGGCCGAGGGCACGAAGGAGAGAATGGGGCAGTGAGGCCCCATCTGGCTGGGGCAGAGGATGGATCTTAGGAGGCCAGGGAGAAGGAAGCTGCAGATAGGCAGGTTCTTATGAGGGGAGGGAGGAGGAGACATATGTGTGGAGAACCTTCCATGTGCCAGGCATAACTAGAGGCACTACAGGTATCATCACTGTTAATTCTTATACCTATCACATGAGGTAGATGTACATCTCTCACTGCAAACAGGATGATCCTCTTATTTCACAAATCAGGCTCAGATGGGTGAAGTGACCTGCCCAGGGCTCCACAGCTGGGGAATGGAGCCCAGGAGCAGACCCAGGTCTGCAGGATTCCAAATTCCTGTTATGTTCTCCCCTGCTGTCCAGCAGGTAAGATTTGTCTTTTGGCCTTTATTCCCACCCTGCACTGGGCCACACTTCTTGTCGTCTTATAGGATGCACCTGAGTAGCCCATCTTCCCCTTTTGTGTTTCCATGAACTCTAGCCGGGAAAGTGTGGGCACTCACTGCAGGGCATGGGATCGAGGCCAGCCCCAGGCTTCTCAGCCTCAGCACTACTGACACTGCAGCCAGATCATTATTCATTATGAGGAGCTGCCCTGTGCCTTGTAAGATGTTTAGCATCTGTCTTAGTCCATTCAGGCTGCAATACAAAAACACCATATGGCTGGTGGCTTCTAAACAACAGAAATGTATTTCTCCCAGTTCTGGAAGCTACATGTCTGAGATCAGGGTACCAGCATGGTTGGGTTCCAATGAGGGCCCTCTTTGGAATTGAAAACGACGGTCTTCTCTTTGTATCCATACATGGTGGAGACGATACAAAGAGAAGACACTAATAAGGGCACTAATCCCATGTACAAGGGCTCCACCTCATGGCCTAATCACCTCCCAAAGGCCCCATGTCCTAATACCCTCACATGGAGGGTTAGGATTTCAGCATAGGAATTCTGGGGGGACACAAGTATTCAGTCCCTAGCAACAGCATCCTTGGCTTCTACCCACTAGATGCAAGTAGCACCTTCCCTTTTCCAAACACCCAGTTGTGACAACCAAAAATTTCACTAGACATTGCTAAACCTTCCCTGGAGGGAAATTCACTCTCAGTTGAGAACTGCTGGGCTGGATGGATAGCTGGCTGGGAGGTCACAGAGGGGATTTCCACGTCTTTGGCTTCTTCTACAGAGATTTGTCAGGTCTCAGGTAAGCACCTGTCCTGGCCTAGGCACTGATGAATCGGGCCGAGTGGCTGGGGCTGGACAACATGACCTCTGGAGGGCCTTCTGCATGGACCCAGCAGATCTGGCAGGGGGCCAGTCCCGCCCTCCCCTGGGGGTGACTGAGGCCCCATAGAGACACTTTGTCCAAGAGCTCCCTTCCGCCAGCACCCCCAGGACGTGCAGACCCAAGGGCCAATTATAAAAATGAAAAATCCTGGTCTCAGCCTCAAATGAGTAGTTTCCTTTGGCACTTTCATCCTCCTGTAATAAGTGCCTAGTCACCAAGGAATCCCAGGAATGTAGCCTTGATAATGAAAATAGGCGCCTGGCCCAGAGGGGCCCATTCACTGGACTGGCAGGCAGGCCTGAGCAGGTAGCCTCCCAATCTCCAGGGGCACTTGCTGAACTTGGCTGTCCCCACTCGGCCCTGGGCCTGTTTCCACATCCCCGTTTCCAGCTGCCTGGCTGCAGCACCCCCCTCCTGAAGAAAGCAAGAATCCTTATGAATGTCTGGCTCCATATCAGGAAAAGCAAAAGGTAACCCAGCCTCCAACCTAACATTTTTTGGTTGTTTACTCTTTCATTTAATATCCCAACAATGATACCCTTATTATTCCCATTTTACAGACAAAGAAGTTGAGGCACAGAAAGGTTAAGTCGCTTGCACTAAGGCTGAAAGCTGGCAAGTAGAGTTGCTGAGATCTGAACCTGAGCAGCTGTCTTTGGAGTTGGTGCTCTTAAGAACTGCACTTCTGGGATTACAGACATGAGTCACTGAAGTGGGTGGATCACCTGAGGTCAGGAGTTCGAAACCTGCCTGACCAGCATAGTGAAACCCTGTCTCTACTAAAAACACAAAAATTGGTCAGGCATGGTGGCAGGCGCCTGTAATCCCAGCTACTTGGGAGGCTGAGGCAAGAGAATCACCTGAACCCAGGAAGTGAAGGTTACAGTGAGCTGAGATGGCACACCATGGCACTTCAGCCTGGGCAACAGAGCGAGATTCCTTCCCCTCCCACCCTGCCCCCCGCCCCCAAAAAAAAGAACTGCACTTCTACTGCAAAATGACCAAGGTATTTGGACTCTCAGGGCTAAAGCCTTACTATATCTTGTAAAAAATAAGGATCTTGGAGGAATGGAGGAGGAAGAGCTGCTCCTTGTCTGGCCTGCTCAGGGAAACCCACCTTCTTTGGGGCTCCTCTTGAGGCCCTAAATCTTTTGTTTTACCCCAATTTCAGGATGTCAATCCCCGGAAATCAGTAGAATGTGGTGGTTTCAGGCACCAGCTTGGGTCCTGAGGGCCTGGAGATGCAGGACCACCTCTGCTACCTAATGTGTGCCATCAGGCAAGTGACTGAACACATCAGCGTCCTCATCTGTAAAGTGGGGAGAACAATACCGACATCATAGCATTGTGACATTTAATGAGTGAACATAAAAAGCCCAGTGCCCGGGGGACTCTGCAGACATCTTGACTGCTATTTTGGTGAATGATGTGGGAGGTCACCTAATGCCCTTGGACACGAGACACCGCCACGTCAGCTAGGACAGATTGCCAAGCTTCTCTGGGACTCATTTGGCTCACCTGTAAAATAGAAGGCAATCCCATTTCAGGGCCCACGCCTAGGAGTGGAATATGCAGGGGGCGTCAGGGGTGAAGATGGGATGTACAAAGGCTCAGAGGTGAAGCAGCATTTGCTGGCTTAGGATTCCAGCCAGCTCAGGATGCTCAGAGAGGGACACAGATGGGCAGTTGTGAGAGCTGAGACTGCAAGGTGGGCAGGCTCCAGTTTTGAGGCTGAAATCTTCTCCTGGCTTCTGAAGTCCAGAGGCATTGGAGGGACAAGAGGTTCTGACACCAACTGAAATGATTGTTCACTGTGCCCTTTTGTTCCCGGTACCCCTGGGGCTTAGAGCTGGGTTCTCAGAGGACTGAAGGTCAGCAGAGGGAAGGAAACAGCTTGGCTGGGCTGGGAGGAAGATAATTCGAGGGTGCAAGGCCCCAGGGCAGTACCTCTTCCTCCTCCCCTGTGCCTGGGTCCCTTCCCACACACACACACCATTATGTGGCACTCACAGTGGGCTGATTGTGAGCACCAAGGACCCAGGGCAGGGCCCAGACTGGAGCAAAATTCTACTCATAATAGCCACTCTTCATTAAGGGATTGCTGCACAGCAGCTGCCAGGCTAAGGGCTTCCCCATCTTTATCTCACTTAATCTTTACCAGGGCTCTGCAAGATGTGGATGATGCTCCCTCTCTTATGAGGAACTAAGGTTCAGAGAGGCCAAGCACTTTGCTCTAGGTCACACAGCTGCTAAGCATCAAACCAGGGTCCAGCCAGGGGTGATCCAATCCCAAGGCCTTCACTAGTGTGCTCTCTGTAGCTCTTTCAAAGGGCTGTTCCACTTAAGCAGGAGATGGAAGTAGGGTGGAAACTCCCAAACCTCCTTTTCACCCTCCCTTAAGAGTTAATCCCTTTTCAAGTCCAGTTAGTTCAACATTTAAGTGAGTGATTTTCATAAACAGTGTTTCTTACATTCAATATTCTAAGCTAGATCACCTATTTGAAGATGCACCATTGGTTTAATGATGACTTTCAGAGAGGAAACTTTATATAAAGGAAGAGCACATTAGTGTAATGTGCTCTGAATTCTCCCACTTTACATCATGGGCACATGAATCTTAGAATGGAGGAAATGTTGGGCCGGACGCTGCATTAAACACCAGCGACAAAATAAGAAGAATGAGACTCATGGGCAAATTCATGCTCCAGCTGTTCTTCCAAGTAACCAATACATTTGGTATATACTTTTTATTAAAACGTCACTTACATAGAGTGTAATCCACACATATTAACTGAGTTCTTTCATGTGGCTATACCCACACAATCACCATCTCTTTGATGAATATTTATTAAGCACTATTTTTCAAAGGGCAGAAACACAACTGGGAGCATTATTGGCAGGGTCTCCTCCCTTAATGTAGTGGAAAGTGCAGGGAGGCAGAAAGACCAAGTACATGAGACCTCCGCAAAATTATTGCCATTGTGCTGGTATTACAAGAAAACCAAGTGGTGCACAGAGATAAAGAAGAAAGAAAAGGAGTCTCCATTTTAAATATGGTGGTCAGGAAGAGTCCTTCTTGTACAGGAAGCTGGAACCCAAAAACTGAAAGTGTGGTGTCCCCAGGGAAAAACCTCCCAGGCAGAGAGAACAGAAAGTGTGAAGTTGCTGAGAAGGCAGAGGGCTGGCACTGCAGAAGGCTCATGTAACTGGTGGACATGGGCAGTGGTGAGAAGCACCTGGAGAGATGGACACTGGCCAAGTCAGCCGAACATGTGGGAGGATTGGCACTTGCTTCTCTGCCAGATATGTGCCTTAGGGGCCTTGGTGCTATGGGCAGGAGAGCAGAGTAGGCTTCATGAGGTGGTCACTTCCCACTGTCAGGTCAGCTGGACATGGGAAGGGCATTCCCAGGGAGGGCACTGTGTGTGCACAGTGGTGGAAAGGAAGGATGCTTGTTCAAGCGCCTCCCCAGGGCCCTACCTGGCTGGAACCTAGAGGAAAAAGGGACACAGAGGGGAGCCGAGTGGGAAGTGTGACCAGTGACGCAGAAGAGACCACCCACAGACTTGTCCTTGGTGGCACTAAGGAAGTTTAGATATTATCCAGAAAGCAATGCTTCAAAAAGATCCTCCGTGTGTTATGTAAAGTTCATTGGAGACATCACAGACGTGGCATAGGATTAGTCCCCAGAGGCCCCAGGGGATCTCTGAAAACTGCAGTGGGTTGGTCTCCTGTGAGCATTGCAGTGCATGCAGAGTCCCACAGCAACTGCGTCTGCTCCTGCTGCCCTATTCGAGGAAAGGTGCTATGTTTTATTTTGAGATTCACAGTGCCTGGGCATGGCGGGTTCTCAGGAATAACTGAGTGTGTGGATTCCCATCTTACATGTGCTCTTACCATCCCCTCTCCTCCATCCATCCCCAGATGCAGTGTCTCCTCCCTGAAAACACTCCCCAGGTGCCCAGCCCAACACTACCTCACCCAGGTGTACACAAAACCCTTTCTGGCCACAGCACTTAGACACACATCTGCTCAAGTCTTGGCTCTGCTGCTTACTTGCAAGGTAGTGAATGTCTCTGAATCTCAATTTTTCTATTCCCTTAAGTGGTGGTAATAGTAGTAGTGGGTCTAGACTCTGATTCTTATCTGGACACATGGCCAAGCAGAATAACGACCTTTCCCAGACTCCCTTGCATCCACATGTGGTCATGTGATTAAGGTTGGACAATGAGATTTGGGTTGAGATGATGTATACAGAGTTGTGGAGAATATTCAACAAGTGAATTCATACTTCCTGGACACAGTGAGTTCTTGGTAGCAAAGAAAGATGCCGGGGGGAGCTGTAGGCCTCCCCTGTCCAGTCCTGGCCTCCCACTGCTAGCCATAACAGAACAAAATCCACCAGAAAGGCAGGAGCACAGGCTGTGGAAATTGGTATATGATATCTCTGTCTCCTGGGTCTAGTACTACAAGCTGGCAATTTTTCCAAAACTGGTATTAATCTGCAATCAATCTAAGACAATATATGATCCTGGGATAGTTCAGATTTACACTGAGGTCTTACTTCACCATTGCTTCACCATAACGATTATGGTGACTCATGGAGAGAGGACTCCCACCACTGTCCCTTCCCTTGCACTCAGGCCAGTCCCAGCTTGAGAACCATCCTCTGCACTTTCAGCATGGGGTGGGGGGTTTAATTTGAAAATACAAAGTGATATAATAGGGATGGGACTGTCTGTACACCCCCAGAAGCTAGGACTCAATCAAATGCTTCTATTTTTGAAAGAATTCCTCTGAGCAACTTTTCTTAGGCCTATGTTAAGACTAACAGGCTGGTCACTCCTCACCATCACCTCCTGCAAGTCCTTGAAAGCTTCCGTGGCCTGAGATAAGTGATCGAAAATATGTGGGTCTTCCTTGGGCCAGTAGGTGGGCCCAGGGCTGAGCTGTGGTCACCAGGGAACCAGTGGTGGAAGAGAAGGTAGATCCTCATGTAGTTCCTGCATACAAGTCACATAGGAAGTGTCAAATGATGGACTGGTGCTAAAAACCTCAACGCCGGACTCCCAACCCATCCAAATACATGTGCACGTTACAGAGACATTTTAAGAGTTCTTTGGGATGAGAGAGGCAGGGTTTAAATACCAACCTTGCCCCTTATTTGCCATCTGATTTTGGAATATCACATGAGATTAAGGTACTGTGCAAGTTAATAGAGGCCCCAAATAATAGTGACTAAATAAGATAGACGTAAATGTCTGAAGGGCAGCAGTCCATGACCAATATGGCAGTCCTTAGTGCCAGGGACCCAGGCTCTGTCACGCATAGATCTTTCCAAAGATGCTGCACCTCATAGAGCAAGATAGCTGTTGAAACTCCAGCCCTTATGCTCACATTCTAGCAGGTAGAAAGAAGTAAGGAATGAGAAAGGAAAAATCCTTTTCTCCTAGCTCCTTTTAAGGACATTTCCTGGAACTGTGTATACATCACCTCAACCAAAATCCCACTGACCAGCCTTAATCACATGAACACATATGGATGCAAGGGAGTCTGGGAAAGGTCGTTATTCTGGTCTGCCACTTGTCCAGAGAAGAATCAGAGAATCTAGACCTAAGTAATAGGGAAGATTATGTATTGAGGGACAGCTGGCAGCCTCTGCCACCATAGGGCAAAATCACATCCTCTCTGATCCCTGCTTTTTTAATCTGTAAAATGGGAGTGATAATATTATTCATTGGGTCATTATGATAATTAACTGAGATTCTGTAATGTACCAAGCACATTGCCTGAACTATGGTGAGCGCTCACTATCTTTCAAGAGATACTCACATTCTCGTGACTCATCTCACCTTTGAATATCTGCAATAGGAACCAGCAGAATTGCCCTTTCAAAATTCATCTCAGGCTGATTTAATGTTGTTTAATATTAATGGCAATACCTGGTTTGCAAGGGGGACAGAGAGGGAACTCATGGGGCATCACTGTGGGGTTGTCATTATCCCTCTTTTACAGATCAATACAGTGACGTGCACAAAGCTAGAATTTGGAGTCTGGTCTTCTCTCAAGCCCGGGCACCTAACACTGTATTATACTGCCACTCTTCTGTGAATACCGTGGGCAAACGTTCTTGTGCCCAGGAGATTGCAACGGGAAAGGCTTTTCTTAGAAGGCATGTTTCATGCTGCAGGAACTTTCACAGTCAACCCTGTGGGCTCTAGCAGGATGCTGCCCAAACACCCACCACCTGCAGATGAGCTCGGACACCACATCCAACATTCTCTGGGGAAGTCTGTAGCCCCTAGACCATGGTGGGAGGCTGTGCCCACCATGGTAAATGCTCAGCACTATTCTAGGGGGTGACATCACAGGGCTTTACTTTTTCACAATTGCTACTCATGGGTGCTGGTGCTGTGGCTGAATTTCCGGGTTGGCTGAGATACCCAGAAGGAACCGCAATTGCTCAGGGGCCTTCCAACTACAGGAGCCAAGGAAGCCGAGCCAAGGAGCTCTGCTAAGCCTGGCACCAACTCTGTCCACGAGAAGGGTTGGGTGAGCTCCATACACTCATGGGCCATGAGACTTCAGCCCAAATGCAGAGGGGGCAGACCCAGACTGTCTTTGCAGTTGTGACCTAGAAAGCTCTGAAGACCTGCAGGGCGGTGGGTTAGAGGGACTGTAGGGGTGTGGAAGGAGAGGTCTGCTTAGGAGAGTCCTTCCCTGGGCTCTTGTCCTCAACTATCTCCTGGCGGCTCAGCCTGGCTGAAGAATAAGGTGCCAGGAGTGGGAGGGAACAGGAGTCTCAGGGAATTGGGGAAAACTGAGGCCAAAGCATCCACCAGAATTCCATCGTGTGTGTGTGTCTGTGTGTGTGTGTGTGTGTGTGTGTGTGTGTGTGCATGCGCATGCACGCACGCGCCTTAGGGCAGGGAGACATCTTCTATATGCTACGATGTACACCCACAGTCCTCTGGCATCTAGAGTTGGTCATGCTTCTGAGCTGTGGGACAATTTCTATCCAAAGCCAACCTTGGTCTGGGCTTACCTACTTCTCCTGTGCCCTCCATCCACCTCCCTTTTGTGCCCCATGCCCCCCCTGGCCAGCGTTCATTTATGTGTCTTCTCTGACCTGGTTAAACTGCAAACTCTTTGAAGGCAGAGACCATGACTTATACCCGAGTCCACTGTATTAGAGCAGCACTTGGCAGGTAGAAGCAGCGGCGCAACAATGGCCAAAGAACAATTCCCACCTGGAGACTGTCCCGGTGTCATGTGTATCTCTCTTCACCCTCACCCTCTAGACCCTCTGGCAGCTCACATACCCCTGCAGGACAGAGGTGCTGACAGTCTTTGGTGCAAAGCAGGCCTGGGGATGAATGGTGGGTTCTGACATTTACAAGCAATCTGTTTACAAAAAAAAAAAAGTTGTGATTGATGGATAGTGTCATTCATTTATTTTTTTCTTCACTTACTCATTCATTGAATTTTCATGGGGTACCTATATACCCAGGCTCGGGTACTGGTGCTGGGCTCACACGACAGAGAACCGGGTACAATCTCTGTTTGGAATGAATTCACCATCTGAAAATGACCACACAGCTCATCTCAGTGACTGCAGGCTGTTAAAGGCAGGGACACCTAATCCAACAGGGTAAGGAGCATGTGGCTTCCTGTTAGACATGGCAGCTGATTCGAGCCTGGATGATGTGTGAGAATCATCTAGGACACATCCGCAGGCCAGAGTGAGGCTGGCAGGGAGAAGACAACATGGGAAAAGGGTCTGTTCAGTCCTGCCAGGGCAGCCCTGCAGTCCAGTGTGTGGCAGGGGAGAGATGTCCCAGTAGAACAATTCTTTCGTGCTCTGGCTGGGAATTAGCTATTCTTCCTCCTTGGCTTTGCAGCATCCAGGCCTCCTGCTCATCTGGTTCTTGCCATAAACAGTTCACTTGTGCCAGGTTGAAGCGAGGCCTCCCTCTTTGCCTTTCCCTGTGGGTTGGCACATACCTCCTTCAGGGAGCCCGAGCCAAGTGAGGGGACTGAGGGAGGCAGGCAGGATGGTGTGAACAACCACAGCAACCTGGAGGACGCCAGGCTCTCCTCGGCCACAGAAATCCATGCCTGTCAAATGCAAGCTTAGGTGCTCTGCCTTGCCGTTCCCATCTGTAAAATGGAGGTTAGATAACCACACTTCAACTAAATGGAGGTTAGATAACCACACTTCAACTAAATGCGACCTAACACCTATTCACCGAGCACCTTTTACATGCTAGGCACTAGGTTAGTTTCTGCGGGGACAGAGTGAATACAGACATAGTTTCTGTTCCACTGAGGTCTTAGTTTATATTCTCCTAGCTCGCTGCTTGGCCAGATCCTATCATCTTTCAGCTTAAATGTTTCTTCCTCAAAGGGAGCTTCCTGACGTTTAATCTATAGTAGAGCCTTGCTTCTCTTTGATAGCATTCGTTCTTCCCATTAGAGTTTGTAGTTTTTTGGTTTCTTCTTTCTTTTTTTTTGAGACGGAATTTTGCTCTTCTTGCCCAGGCTGGAGTACAATGGCATGAACTTGGCTCACTATAACCTCTGCCTCCCAAGTTGAAGCAATTCTCCTGCCTCAGTCTCCCAAGTAGCTGGGGTTACAGGCATGTGCCACTACGCCTGGCTAATTTTGTGTTTTTAGTAGAGACGATGTTCCTCCATGTTGGTCAGGCTGGTCTCAAACTCCCAACTCCAGGTGATTTGTCTGCCTCAGCCTCCCAAAGTGCTGGCATTACAGGCGTGAGCCACTACACCGGCCAGAATTTGTAGTTACATCTTTATTTTGGTTGAATATCTTTACAATCCTGTCCCCTCCAGGAAGCCATGTCCCATGGGATATTGGCTTAATGTTTCATTTCTTGAGCTTGGCACATAACTAATCCAGCTAAAAAATATTTCTTGAATAAATGAAAGAACTGGAGTAGACAGATGTTAAATATGTGATTTCAAATGGGAGGAATGTTCTCTCTACAAAGGAAACTTCCCTTGGGCTGCTTCCCTTTAGGATCTCCTGAGGTTATGTTCTTATGAGTGGTGTTGCTGGCTTCTTCTTTAGGGAAGGGACTATGTTCTATAGGACCCAGCAAGGTGCCTAGAAGAGCCAGTATTCAGAATACTGATGGAATGCCACCATGTGCCAGACACCGTGTTACGCTCTTTCTGGTACGTTCTCTTTTTTACTTTTCAGTCCGTGGCCCCTTGCACAGTTGAAATGTTGAGGATTTTCCACAACTGGCACTCCATAGAAATTCATAGTTCCAACAAATCACTAGGGTTGATTTAGTCTCGAGATTACAAAAGGCGTGGTCAGCAAAGCCTGAGTCCTGTCCTCTCACTCTCCTTCCTGGACAGCATGACCTCCACCACTCACTCCGCCTTCTCCACAAACTACTGGCCCCTGGGCTCTCTCCAGCCACCCAGCCAGTCAGCGGCGCAGCCAGCATCTACGCAGGTGCCGGGGGCTCAGGATCCCAGATCTCTATGTCCTGCTCCACCAAATTCTGTTGTGGCTTGGGGTCTGGGGGCCTGGCTAAGGAGATGGACAGGGGTCTGATGAGAATGGGAGGCATCCAGAATTAGAAGGAGCCCATGCAAACCCTGAACGACTACCTGGCCTCCTACCTGGACAGAGTGAGGAGCCAGGAGACTGAGAACTGGAAGCTGGAGAGCAAAATCAGGAGCACCTGAGAAGAAGGGACCCCAGGTCAGAACTGAAGGCATAACTTCAAGACCATCGAGGACCTGAGGGCCCAGATCTTCGCAAATACTGTGGACAATGCCTGCATTGTTCTGCAGATCTACAATGCTCGTCTTGCTGCCGATGACTTTAGAGTCAAGTATGAGACAGAGCTGTCCATGCTCCAGTCTGTGCTGAGTGACGTCCATGGGCTCTGCAAGGTCAATGATGATACCAATGTCACTTGGCTACAGCTGGAGACAGAGATCAAGGCTGTCAAGGAGGAGCTGCTCTTCATGAAGAACCATGAAGAGGAAGCAAAAGGCCTACAAGTCCAGATTGCCAGCTCTGGGTTGACCATGGGTGTAAACATTGCATATCTCAGGACCTCGCCAAGACCATGGCAGACATTGGGCCCAATACGACGAGCTGGCTCAGAAGAAACGAGAGGAGCTGGACAAATAAATAGTGGTCTCAGCAGATTGAGGAGAGCACCCCGGTGGTCACCATGCAGTCTGCTGAGGTCGGAGCTGCTGAGATGACGTTCTTGGAGCTGAGACATCCAGTCCAGTCCTTGGAGATTGACCTGGGCTAGATGAGAAATCTGAAGGTCAGCGTGGAGAACAGCCTGAGAGAGGTGGAGGCCTGCTATGCCCTGCAGATGGAGCAGCTCAACAGGATCCTGCTGCACCTGGAGTCAGAGCTGGCACAGACCCTGGTAGAGGGACAGCACCAGGCCCAGGAGTATGAGGCCCTGCTGAACATCAAGCTCAAACTGGAGGCTGAGATGGCCACCTATCGTTGCCTGCTGGAAGACG